>JBBBDQ010018654.1:0-33435 GCA_037127315.1 Ascarosepion bandense | reverse complement strand
TTTTAATGATCGTATTCGAGTATAGAATCATACGCTTTTAATGATACATTATTCCAGTATAGAATCATACGCTTTTAATGATACATTATTCCAGTATAGAATCATACGCTTTTAATGATACATTATTCGAGTATGAATCATACGCTTTTAATGATACATTATTCCAGTATAGAATCATACGCTTTTAATGATACATTATTCGAGTATAGAATCATACGCTTTTAATGATACATTATTCCAGTGTAGAATCAGCACGCTTTTAATGATACATTATTCGAGTATAGAATCATACGCTTTTAATGATACATTATTCCAGTATAGAATCATACGCTTTTAATGATACATTATTCGAGTATAGAATCATACGCTTTTAATGATACATTATTCCAGTATAGAATCATACGCTTTTAATGATACATTATTCCAGTATAGAATCATACGCTTTTAATGATACATTATTCCAGTATAGAATCATACGCTTTTAATGATACATTATTCCAGTATAGAATCATACGCTTTTTTAATGATACATTATTCCAGTATAGAATCATACGCTTTTAATGATACATTATTCAGTATAGAATCATACGCTTTTAATGATACATTATTCAGTATAGAATCATACGCTTTTAATGATACATTATTCCAGTATAGAATCATACGCTTTTAATGATACGTTATTCCAGTAAGAAAGTCATACGCTTTTAATGATACATTATTCCAGTATAGAATCATACGCTTTTAGTGATACGTTATTCCAGTATAGAATCATACGCTTTTAATGATACATTATTCCAGTATAGAATCATACGCTTTTAATGATACATTATTCCAGTATAGAATCATACGCTTTTAATGATACATTATTCCAGTATAGAATCATACGCTTTTTATTGATACATTATTCCAGTATAGAATCATACGCTTTTAATGATACATTATTCGAGTATAGAATCATACGCTTTTAATGATACATTATTCGAGTATAGAATCATACGCTTTTAATGATACATTATTCGAGTATAGAATCATACGCTTTTAATGATACATTATTGGAGTATAGAATCATACGCTTTTAATGATACATTATTCGAGTATAGAATCATACGCTTTTAATGATACATTATTCGAGTATAGAATCATACGCTTTTAATGATACATTATTCGAGTATAGAATCATACGCTTTTAATGATACATTATTCGAGTATAGAATCATACGCTTTTAATGATACATTATTCCAGTATAGAATCATACGCTTTTAATGATACATTATTCCAGTATAGAATCATACGCGCTTTTAATGATACATTATTCAGTATAGAATCATACGCTTTTAATGATACATTATTTCAGTATAGAATCATACGGTTTTAATGATACATTATTCGAGTTTTAGAATAATACGCGCTTTTAATGATACATTATTCAGTATAGAATCATACGCTTTTTAATGATACATTATTGCAGTATGGAATCATACGCTTTTAATGATACATTATTCGAGTATAGAATCATACGCTTTTAATGATACATTATTCGATGTAGAATCATACGCTTTTAATGATACATTATTCAAGTATAGAATCATACGCTTTTAATGATACATTATTCGAGTATAGAATCATACGCTTTTAATGATACATTATTCGAGTATAGAATCATGCGCTTTTAATGATACATTATTCGAGTATAGAATCATACGCATTTAATAAATACATTATTCGAGTAGGAATCATACGCTTTTAATGATACATTATTCGAGTATAGAATCATACGCTTTTAATGATACATTATTCGAGTATAGAATCATACGCTTTTAATGATACATTATTCCAGTATAGAATCATACGCTTTTAACATTACATTATTCAGTATAGAATCATACGCTTTTAATGATACGTTATTCCAGTATAGAATCATACGCTTTTAATGATACATTATTCGAGTATGAATCATACGCTTTTAATGATACATTATTCCAGTATAGAATCATACGCGCAATGATACATTATTCCAGTATAGAATCATACGCTTTTAATGATACATTATTCGAGTATAGAATCATACGCTTTTAATGATACATTATTCCAGTATAGAATCATACGCTTTTAATGATACATTATTCGAGTATAGAATCATAGGCTTTTAATGATACATTATTCCAGTATAGAATCATACGCTTTTAATGATACATTATTCCAGTATAGAATCATACGCTTTTAATGATACATTGATTCAGTAGAGAATCATACGCTTTTAATGATACATTATTCCAGTATAGAATCATACACTTTTAATGATACATTATTCCAGTATAGAATCATACGCTTTTAATGATACATTATTCCAGTATAGAATCATACGCTTTTAATGATACATTATTCAGTGTGGAATCATACGCTTTTAATGATACATTATTCCAGTATAGAATCATACGCTTTTAATGATACATTATTCGAGTATAGAATCATACGCTTTTAATGATACATTATTCAGTATAGAATCATACGCTTTTAATGATACATTATTCGAGTATAGAATCATACGCTTTTAATGATACACATTATTCGAGTATGAATCATACGCTTTTAATGATACATTATTCAGTATAGAATCATACGCTTTTAATGATACATTATTCGAGTATAGAATCATACGGCTTTTAATGATACATTATTCCAGTATAGAATCATACGCTTTTAATGATACATTATTCGAGTATAGAATCATACGCTTTTAATGATACATTATTCCAGTATAGAATCATACACTTTTTAATGATACATTATTCGAGTATAGAATCATACGCTTTTAATGATACATTATTCCAGTATAGAATCATACGCTTTTAATGATACATTATTCCAATGTAGAATCATACGCTTTTAATGATACATTATTCGAGTATAGAATCATACGCTTTTAATGATACATTATTCCAGTATAGAATCATACGCTTTTAATGATACATTATTCGAGTATAGAATCATACGCTTTTAATGATCTAATTAAACCGATATAGAATCATACGCTTTTAATGATACATTATTCCAGTATAGAATCATACGCTTTTAATGATACATTATTCGAGTATAGAATCATACGCTTTTAATGATACATTATTCGAGTATAGAATCATACGCTTTTAATGATACATTATTCCAGTATAGAATCATACGCTTTTAATGATACATTATTCCAGTATAGAATCATACGCTTTTAATGATACATTATTCCAGTATAGAATCCATGCACTTTTAATGATACATTATTCCAGTATAGAATCATACACTTTTAATGATACATTATTCGAGTATAGAATCATACGCTTTTAATGATACATTATTCCAGTATAGAATCATACGCTTTTAATGATACATTATTCGAGTATAGAATCATACTTTGCTTTTAATGATACATTATTCCAGTATAGAATCATACGCTTTTAATGATACATTATTCGAGTATAGAATCATACGCTTTTAATGATACATTATTCCAGTATAGAATCATACGCTTTTAATGATACATTATTCCAGTATCGAATCATACGCTTTTAATGATACATTATTCGAGTATGAATCATACGCTTTTAATGATACATTATTCGAGTATAGAATCATACGCTTTTAATGATACATTATTCGAGTATAGAATCATACGCTTTTAATGATACATTATTCCAGTATAGAATCATACGCTTTTTAATGATACATTATTCCAGTATAGAATCATACGCTTTTAATGATACATTATTCGAGTATAGAATCATACGCTTTTAATAAATCACATTATTCCAGTATAGAATCATACGCTTTTAATGATACATTATTCGAGTATAGAATCATACGCTTTTAATGATACATTATTCCAGTATAGAATCATACGCTTTTAATGATACATTATTCGAGTATAGAATCATACGCTTTTAATGATACATTATTCCAGTATAGAATCATACGCTTTTAATGATACATTATTCGGAAATTATAGAATCATACGCTTTTAATGATACGGTATTCCAGTATAGAATCATACGCTTTTAATGATACATTATTCCAGTATAGAATCATACGCTTTTAATGATACATTATTCCAGTATAGAATCATACGCTTTTAATGATACATTATTCCAGTATAGAATCATACGCTTTTAATGATGTATTCAGAGTATAGAATCATACGCTTTTAATGATACATTATTCCAGTATAGAATCATACGCTTTTAATGAGTAATTATTCCAGTATAGAATCATACGCTTTTAATGATACATTATTCCAGTATAAGGAATCATACGCTTTTAATGATACGTTATTCCAGTAGAGAATCATACCTTTTAATGATACATTATTCCAGTATAGAATCATACGCTTTTAATGATACGTTATTGCAGTATAGAATCATACGCTTTTAATGATACATTATTCCAGTATAGAATCATACGCTTTTAATGATACATTATTCCAGTATAGAATCATACGCTTTTAATGATACATTATTCCAGTATAGAATCATACGCTTTTATTGATACATTATTCCAGTATAGAATCATACGCTTTTAATGATACATTATTCGAGTATAGAATCATACGCTTTTAATGATACATTATTCGAGTATAGAATCATACGCTTTTAATGATACATTGTTAGTATAGAATCATACGCTTTTAATGATACATTATTCGAGTATAGAATCATACGCTTTTAATGATACATTATTCGAGTATAGAATCATACGCTTTTAATGATACATTATTCGAGTATAGAATCATACGCTTTTAATGATACATTATTCCAGTATAGAATCTATGCAACACCGTGATACATTATTCCAGTATAGAATCATACGCTTTTTAATGATACATTATTCCAGTATAGAATCATACGCTTTTAATGATACATTATTCCAGTATAGAATCATACGCTTTTAATGATACATTATTCGAGTATAGAATCATACGCTTTTAATGATACATTATTCCAGTATAGAATCATACGGTTTTTAATGATACATTATTTGAGTTTAGAATCATACGCTTTTAATGATACATTATTCGAGTATAGAATCATACGCTTTTAATGATACATTATTGCAGTATAGAATCATACGCTTTTAATGATACATTATTCGAGTATAGAATCATACTTTTAATGATACATTATTCGAGTATAGAATCATACGCTTTTAATGATACATTATTCAGGTATAGAATCATACGCTTTTAATGATACATTATTCCAGTATAGAATCATACGCTTTTAATGATACATTATTCAGTATAGAATCATACGCTTTTAATGATACATTATTCGAGTATAGAATCATACGCTTTTAATGATACATTATTCCAGTATAGAATCATACTTTTAATGATACATTATTCGAGTATAGAATCATACGCTTTTAATGATACATTATTCCAGTATAGAATCATACGCTTTTAATGATACATTATTCGAGTATAGAATCATACGCTTTTAATGATACATTATTCCAGTATAGAATCATACGCTTTTAATGATACATTATTCGAGTATAGAATCATACGCTTTTAATGATACATTATTCCAGTATAGAATCATACGCTTTTAATGATACATTATTCCAGTATAGAATCATACGCTTTTAATGATACATTATTCAGTATAGAATCATACGCTTTTAATGATACATTATTCCAGTATAGAATCATACGCTTTTAATGATACATTATTCCAGTATAGAATCATACGCTTTTAATGATACATTATTCCAGTATAGAATCATACGCTTTCAATCCACATTATTCCAGTATAGAATCATACCTTTTAATGATACATTATTCCAGTATAGAATCATACGCTTTTAATGATACGTTATTCAGTAGAGAATCATACGCTTTTAATAGTCATTATTCCAGTATAGAATCATACGCTTTTAATGATACGTTGACCAGTATAGAATCATACGCTTTTAATAAATACATTATTCCAGTATAGAATCATACGCTTTTAATGATACATTATTCCAGTATAGAATCATACGCTTTTAATGATACATTATTCCAGTATAGAATCATACGCTTTTATTGATACATTATTCCAGTATAGAATCATACGCTTTTAATGATACATTATTGAGTATAGAATCATACGCTTTTAATGATACATTATTCGAGTATAGAATCATACCTTTTAATGATACATTATTCGAGTATAGAATCATACGCTTTTAATGATACATTATTGGAGTATAGAATCATACGCTTTTAATGATACATTATTCGAGTATAGAATCATACGCTTTTAATGATACATTATTCGAGTATAGAATCATACGCTTTTAATGATACATTATTCGAGTATAGAATCATACGCTTTTTTTGTAATGATACATTATTCGAGTATAGAATCATACGCTTTTAATGATACATTATTCAGTATAGAATCATACGCTTTTAATGATACATTATTCCAGTATAGAATCATACGCTTTTAATGATACATTATTCGAGTATAGAATCATACGCTTTTAATGATACATTATTCCAGTATAGAATCATACGGTTTTAATGATACATTATTCGAGTTTAGAATAATACGCTTTTAATGATACATTATTCGAGTATAGAATCATACGCTTTTAATGATACATTATTGCAGTATGGAATCATACGCTTTTAATGATACATTATTCGAGTATAGAATCATACGCTTTTAATGATACATTATTCGAGTATAGAATCATACGCTTTTAATGATACATTATTCGAGTATAGAATCATACCTTTTAATGATACATTATTCGAGTATAGAATCATACGCTTTTAATGATACATTATTCGAGTATAGAATCATACTTTTAATGATACATTATTCGAGTATAGAATCATACGCATTTAATGATACATTATTCGAGTATAGAATCATACGCTTTTAATGATACATTATTCGAGTATAGAATCATACGCTTTTAATGATACATTATTCGGTAGGAATCATACCTTTTAATGATGGTATTCCAGTATAGAATCTTACGCACCCAATGATACATTATTCCAGTATAGAATCATACGCTTTTAATGATACATTATTCAGTATAGAATCATACGCTTTTAATGATACATTATTCGAGTATAGAATCATACGCTTTTAATGATACATTATTCCAGTATAGAATCATACGCTTTTAATGATACATATTCCAGTATAGAATCATACGCTTTTAATGATACATTATTCGAGTATAGAATCATACGCTTTTTAATGATACATTGTTGGTATAGAATCATACGCTTTTAATGATACATTATTCGAGTATAAGATATAAAGAGCTTTTAATGATACATTATTAGAAGTATGAAATCATACGCGCATTGATACATTATTCCAGTATAGAATCATACGCTTTTAATGATACACATTATTCAGTAGAGAATCATACGCTTTTAATGATACATTATTCCAGTATAGAATCATACGCTTTTAATGATACGTTATTCCAGTATAGAATCATACGCTTTTAATGATACATTATTCCAGTATAGAATCATACGCTTTTAATGATACATTATTCCAGTGTGGAATCATACGCTTTTAATGATACATTATTCCAGTATAGAATCATACGCTTTTAATGATACATTGTTTCGGTATAGAATCATACGCTTTTAATGATACATTATTCGAGTATAGAATCATACGCTTTTAATGATACATTATTCGAGTATAGAATCATACGCTTTTAATGATACATTATTCGAGTATAGAATCATACGCTTTTAATGATACATTATTCCAGTATAGAATCATACGCTTTTAATGATACATTATTCGAGTATAGAATCATACGCTTTTAATGATACATTATTCCAGTATAGAATCATACGCTTTTAATGATACATTATTCGTGTAGAATCATACGCTTTTAATGATACATTATTTAAGTATGAATCATACTTTTAATGATACATTATTCGAGAGTATAGAATCATACGCTTTTAATGATACATTATTCCAGTATAGAATCATACGCTTTTATTGATACATTATTCCAGTATAGAATCATACGCTTTTAATGATACATTATTCAGTATAAGAATCATGCTTTTAATGATACATTATTCCAGTATAGAATCATACGCTTTTAATGATACATTATTCGAGTATAGAATCATACGCTTTTAATGATACATTATTCCAGTATAGAATCATACGCTTTTAATGATACATTATTCCAGTATAGAATCATACGCTTTTAATGATACATTATTCGAGTATAGAATCATACGCTTTTAATGATACATTATTCAAATTATGAATCCTTCGCTTTTAATGATACATTATTCCAGTATAGAATGCCTTTTAATGATACATTATTCCAGTATAGAATCATACGCTTTTAATGATACATTATTCCAGTATAGAATCATACTTTTAATGATACATTATTCCAGTATAGAATCATACGCTTTTAATGATACATTATTCGAGTATAGAATCATACGCTTTTAATGATACATTATTCCAGTATAGAATCATACTTTTAATGATACATTATTCGAGTATGAATCATACGCTTTTAATGATACATTATTCCAGTATGAATCAGCAGCATAATGATACATTATTCGAGTATAGAATCATACGCTTTTAATGATACATTATTCAGTATAGAATCATACGCTTTTAATGATACATTATTCCAGTATCGAATCATACGCTTTTAATGATACATTATTCGAGTATAGAATCATACGCTTTTAATGATACATTATTCGAGTATAGGAATCATACGCTTTTAATGATACATTATTCGAGTATAGAATCATACGCTTTTAATGATACATTATTCCAGTATAGAATCATACGCTTTTAATGATACATTATTCAGTATAGAATCATACGCTTTTAATGATACATTATTCGAGTATAGAATCATACGCTTTTAATGATACATTATTCCAGTATAGAATCTTATTTTTAATGATACATTATTCGAGTATAGAATCATACGCTTTTAATGATACATTATTCCGGCTTATAGAATCATACGCTTTTAATGATACATTATTCGAGTATAGAATCATACGCTTTTAATGATACATTATTCCAGTATAGAATCATACGCTTTTAATGATACATTATTCGAGTATAGAATCATACGCTTTTAATGATAAGTATTCCAGTATAGAATCATACGCTTTTAATGATACATTATTCCAGTATAGAATCATACGCTTTTAATGATACATTATTTCCAGTATAGAATCATACGCTTTTAATGATCTGTTATTCAGTATAGAATCATACGCTTTTAATGATACATTATTCAGTATAGAATCATACGCTTTTAATGATACGATTATTCCAGTATAGAATCATACGCTTTTAATGATACATTATTCCAGTATAGAATCATACGCTTTTAATGATACATTATTCCAGTATAGAATCATACGCTTTTAATGATACGTTATTCCAGTAGAGAATCATACGCTTTTAATGATACATTATTCCAGTATAGAATCATACGCTTTTGATACGTTATTCCAGTATAGAATCATACGCTTTTGATACATTATTCCAGTATAGAATCATACGCTTTTGACTTCTGATACATTATTCAGTATAGAATCATACGCTTTTAATGATACATTATTCAGTATAGAATCATACGCGCTTTTATTGATACATTATTCAGTATAGAATCATACGCTTTTAATGATACATTATTCAGTATAGAATCATACGCTTTTAATGATACATTATTCGAGTATAGAATCATACGCTTAATGATACATTGTTCAGGTATAGAATCATACGCTTTTAATGATACATTATTCGAGTATAGAATCATACACTTTTAATGATACATTATTCAGTATAGAATCGCGCTTTTAATGATACATTATTCGAGTATAGAATCATACGCTTTTAATGATACATTATTCCAGTATAGAATCATACGCTTTTAATGATACATTATTCCAGTATAGAATCATACGCTTTTAATGATACATTATTCCAGTATAGAATCATACGCTTTTAATGATACATTATTCCAGTATGAATCATACGCTTTTAATGATACATTATTCGAGTATAGAATCATACGCTTTTAATGATACATTATTCCAGTATAGAATCATACGGTTTTAATGATACATTATTCGAGTTTAGAATCATACGCTTTTAATGATACATTATTCGAGTATAGAATCATACGCTTTTAATGATACATTATTGCAGTATAGAATCATACGCTTTTAATGATACATTATTCGAGTATAGAATCATACGCTTTTAATGATACATTATTCGAGTATAGAATCATACGCTTTTAATGATACATTATTCGAGTATAGAATCATACGCTTTTAATGATACATTATTCGAGTATAGAATCATACGCTTTTAATGATACATTATTCGAGTATAGAATCATACGCTTTTAATGATACATTATTCGAGTATAGAATCATACGCATTTAATGATACATTATTCGAGTATAGAATCATACGCTTTTAATGATACATTATTCGAGTATAGAATCATACGCTTTAATGATACATTGTTCAGTATAGAATCATACGCTTTTAATGATACATTATTCGAGTATAGAATCATACCACGCTTTTAATGATCTGGTATTCCAGTATAGAAATCATACGCTTTTAATGATACATTATTCGGTATAGAATCATACGCTTTTAATGATACATTATTCCAGTATAGAATCATACGCTTTTAATGATACATTATTCGAGTATAGAATCATACGCTTTTAATGATACATTATTCCAGTATAGAATCATACGCTTTTAATGATACATTATTCCAGTATAGAATCATACGCTTTTAATGATACATTATTCGAGTATAGAATCATACGCTTTTAATGATACATTATTCCAGTATAGAATCATACGCTTTTAATGATACATTATTTCAGTATAGAATCATACGCTTTTAATGATACGGTATTCAGTATGAATCATACGCTTTTAATGATACATTATTCCAGTATAGAATCATACTTTTAATGATACATTATTCCAGTAGAGAATCATACGCTTTTAATGATACATTATTCCAGTATAGAATCATACGCTTTTAATGATACATTATTCCAGTATAGAATCATACGCTTTTAATGATACATTATTCCAGTATAGAATCATACGCTTTTAATGATACATTATTCCAGTGTGGAATCATACGCTTTTAATGATACATTATTCCAGTATAGAATCATACGCTTTTAATGATACATTATTCGAGTATAGAATCATACGCTTTTAATGATACATTATTCGAGTATAGAATCATACGCTTTTAATGATACATTATTCAAAGGTATAGAATCATACGCTTTTAATGATACATTATTCGAGTATAGAATCATACGCTTTTAATGATGGTATTCAGTATAGAATCATACGCTTTTAATGATACATTATTCGAGTATAGAATCATACGCTTTTAATGATACATTATTCCAGTATAGAATCATACGCTTTTAATGAAACATTATTCGGGTATAGAATCATACGCTTTTAATGATACATTATTCCAGTATAGAATCATACGCTTTTAATGATACATTATTCGAGTATAGAATCATACGCTTTTAATGATACATTATTCCAGTATAGAATCATACGCTTTTAATGATACATTATTCCAGTATAGAATCATACGCTTTTAATGATACATTATTCGAGTATAGAATCATACGCTTTTAATGATACATTATTCCAGTATAGAATCATACGCTTTTAATGATACATTATTCGAGTATAGAATCATACCTTTTAATGATACATTATTCCAGTATAGAATCATACGCTTTTAATGATACATTATTCCAGTATAGAATCATACGCTTTTAATGATACATTATTCGAGTATAGAATCATACGCTTTTAATGATACATTATTCCAGTATAGAATCATACGCTTTTAATGATACATTATTCCAGTATAGAATCATACGCTTTTAATGATACATTATTCCAGTATAAGAAGATCATACGCTTTTAATGATACATTATTCCAGTATAGAATCATACGCTTTTAATGATACATTATTCCAGTATAGAATCATACGCTTTTAATGATACATTATTCGAGTATAGAATCATACGCTTTTAATGATACATTATTCCAGTATAGAATCATACGCTTTTAATGATACATTATTCGAGTATAGAATCATACGCTTTTAATGATACATTATTCCAGTATAGAATCATACGCTTTTAATGATACATTATTCCAGTATAGAATCATACGCTTTTTAATGATACATTATTCGAGTATAGAATCATACGCTTTTAATGATACATTATTCGAGTATGGAATCATACGCTTTTAATGATACATTGATGGTATAGAATCATACGCTTTTAATGATACTTTATTCCAGTATAGAATCATACGCTTTTAATGATACATTATTCGAGTATAGAATCATACGCTTTTAATGATACATTATTCGAGTATAGAATCATACGCTTTTAATGATACATTATTCGAGTATAGAATCATACGCTTTTAATGATACATTATTCATTGAGTATAGAATCATACGCTTTTAATGATACATTATTCCAGTATAGAATCATACGCTTTTAATGATACATTATTCGAGTATAGAATCATACGCTTTTAATGATACATTATTCCAGTATAGAATCATACGCTTTTAATGATACATTATTCGAGTATAGAATCATACGCTTTTAATGATACATTATTCCAGTATAGAATCATACGCTTTTAATGATACATTATTCAAGGTATAGAATCATACGCTTTTAATGATACATTATTCGAGTATAGAATCATACGCTTTTAATGATACATTATTCCAGTATAGTATCATACGCTTTTAATGATACATTATTCGAGTATATAGAATCATACGCTTTTAATGATACATTATTCGAGTATAGAATCATACAACTTTTAATGATACATTATTCGAGTATAGAATCATACGCTTTTAATGATACATTATTCGAGTATAGAATCATACGCTTTTAATGATACATTATTCGAGGTATAGAATCATACGCTTTTAATTATACATTATTCGAGTATAGAATCATACGCTTTTAATGATACATTATTCGAGTATAGAATCATACGCTTTTAATGATACATTATTCGAGTATAGAATCATACGCTTTTAATGATACATTATTCCAGTATAGAATCATACGCTTTTAATGATACATTATTCGAGTATAGAATGTGCCTTTTAATGATACATTATTCCAGTATAGAATCATACGCTTTTAATGATACATTATTCAGTGTAGAATCATACCTTTTAATGATACATTATTCCAGTATAGAATCATACGCTTTTAATGATACATTATTCGAGTATAGAATCATACGCTTTTAATGATACATTATTCCAGTATAGAATCATACGCTTTTAATGATACATTATTCCAGTATGAATCATACGCTTTTAATGATACATTATTCAGTATAGAATCATACGCTTTTAATGATACATATTCCAGTATAGAATCATACGCTTTTAATGATACATTATTCAGTATAGAATCATACACTTTTTAATAGTACATTATTCCAGTATAGAATCATACGCTTTTAATGATACGATATTCAGTATAGAATCATACGCTTTTAATGATACATTATTCCAGTATAGAATCATACGCTTTTAATGATACATTATTCCAGTATAGAATCATACGCTTTTAATGATACATTATTCCAGTATAGAATCATACGCTTTTAATATTCATTATTCCAGTATAGAATCATACGCTTTTAATGATACATTATTCGAGTATAGAATCATACGCTTTTAATGATACATTATTCGAGTATGGAATCATACGCTTTTAATGATACATTATTCGAGTATAGAATCATACGCTTTTAATGATACATTATTCCAGTATAGAATCATACGCTTTTAATGATACATTATTCGAGTATAGAATCATACGCTTTTAATGATACATTATTCGAGTATAGAATCATACGCTTTTAATGATACATTATTCGAGTATAGAATCATACGCTTTTAATGATACATTATTCGAGTATAGAAATCATACGCTTTTAATGATACATTATTCCAGTATAGAATCATACGCTTTTAATGATACATTATTCGAGTAAAGAATCATACGCTTTTAATGATACATTATTCCAGTATAGAATCATACGCTTTTAATGATACATTATTCGAGTATAGAATCATACGCTTTTAATGATACATTATTCCAGTATGAATCATACGCTTTTAATGATACATTATTCGAGTATAGAATCATACGCTTTTAATGATACATTATTCCAGTATAGAATCATACGCTTTTAATGATACATTATTCGAGTATAGAATCATACGCTTTTAATGATACATTATTCGAGTATAGAATCATACGCTTTTAATCATTATTCGAGTATAGAATCATACGCTTTTAATGATACATTATTCGAGTATAGAATCATACGCTTTTAATGATACATTATTCGAGTATAGAATCATACGCTTTTAATGATACATTATTCAGTATAGAATCATACGCTTTTAATGATACATTATTCGAGTATAGAATCATACGCTTTTAATGATACATTATTCAGGTATAGAATCATACGCTTTTAATGATACATTATTCCAGTATAGAATCATGCACTTTTAATGATGCATTATTCGAGTATGAATCATACGCTTTTAATGATACATTATTCCAGTATAGAATCATACGCTTTTAATGATCGTATTCGAGTATAGAATCATACGCTTTTAATGATAGGTATTCCAGTATAGAATCATACGCTTTTAATGATACATTATTCGAGTATAGAATCATACGCTTTTAATGATACATTATTCAGTATAGAATCATACTTTTTAATGATACATTATTCCAGTATAGAATCATACGCTTTTAATGATACATTATTCGAGTATAGAATCATACGCTTTTAATGATACATTATTCCAGTATAGAATCATACGCTTTTAATGATACATTATTCAGTATAGAATCATACGCTTTTAATGATACATTATTCCAGTATAGAATCATACGCTTTTAATGATACATTATTCCAGTATAGAATCATACGCTTTTAATGATACATTATTCCAGTAGAGAATCATACGCTTTTTAATGATACATTATTCCAGTATAGAATCATACGCTTTTAATGATACATTATTCGAGTATAGAATCATACGCTTTTAATGATACATTATTCCAGTATAGAATCATACGCTTTTCAGTATTCTTCAGTATAGAATCATACGCTTTTAATGATACATTATTCCAGTATAGAATCATACGCTTTTAATGATACATTATTCCAGTATAGAATCATACGCTTTTAATGATACATTATTCAAATTATAGAATCATACTTTTAATGATACATTATTCCAGTATAGAATCATACGCTTTTAATGATACATTATTCGAGTATAGAATCATGGAGAAAACAATGATTGTTATTCCGAGTATGAATCATACGCTTTTAATGATACATTATTCCAGTATAGAATCATACGCTTTTAATGATACATTATTCCAGTAGAGAATCATACGCTTTTAATGATACATTATTCCAGTATAGAAGATCACTTTAACTTTTAATGATACATTATTCCAGTATAGAATCATACGCTTTTAATGATACATTGTTAGTGTATAGAATCATGCTTTTTAATGATACATTATTCCAGTGTGGAATCATACGCTTTTAATGATACATTATTCCAGTATAGAATCATACGCTTTTAATGATACATTGTTAGAGTATAGAATCATACGCTTTTAATGATACATTATTCGAGTATAGAATCATACGCTTTTAATGATACATTATTTGAGTATAGAATCATACGCTTTTAATGATACATTATTCGAGGTATAGAATCATACGCGCTTTTTTAATGATACATTATTCCAGTATAGAATCATACGCTTTTAATGATACATTATTCGAGTATAGAATCATACGCTTTTAATGATACATTATTCCAGTATAGAATCATTACGCTTTTAATGATACATTATTCGAGGTATAGAATCATACGCTTTTAATGATACATTATTCCAGTATAGAATCATACGCTTTTAATGATACATTATTCGAGTATAGAATCATACGCTTTTAATGATACATTATTCAGTATAGAATCATACGCTTTTAATGATACATTATTCCAGTATAGAATCATACGCTTTAAATGATGGCACATTTATTCGAGTATAGAATCATACGCTTTTAATGATACATTATTCCAGTATAGAATCATACGCTTTTAATGATACATTATTCAGTATAGAATCATACGCTTTTAATGATACATTATTCCAGTATAGAATCATACGCTTTTAATGATACATTATTCAGTATAGAATCATACGCTTTTAATGATACATTATTCGAGTATAGAATCATACGCTTTTAATGATACATTATTCCAGTATAGAATCATACGCTTTTAATGATACATTATTCCAGTATAGAATCATACGCTTTTAATGATACATTATTCCAGTGTAGAATCATACGCTTTTAATGATACATTATTCCAGTATAGAATCATACGCTTTTAATGATACATTATTCCAGTATAGAATCATACGCTTTTAATGATACATTATTCGAGTATAGAATCATACGCTTTTAATGATACATTATTCCAGTATAGAATCATACGCTTTTAATGATACATTATTCGAGTATAGAATCATACGCTTTTAATGATACATTATTCCAGTATAGAATCATACGCTTTTAATGATACATTATTCCAGTATAGAATCATACGCTTTTAATGATACATTATTCGAGTATAGAATCATACGCTTTTAATGATACATTATTCAGTGTGAATCTTTTGGCATATTATTCATTATTCGAGTATGAATCATACGCTTTTAATGATACTTTATTCCAGTATAGAATCATACGCTTTTAATGATACATTATTCGAGTATAGAATCATACGCTTTTAATGATACATTATTAGGTATAGAATCATACGCTTTTAATGATACATTATTCGAGTATAGAATCATCACGCTTTTAATGATACATTATTCCAGTATAGAATCATACGCTTTTAATGATACGTATTCGAGTATAGAATCCTTACTTTTAATGATACATTATTCCAGTATAGAATCACATGCCTTTTTAATGGTACATTATTCGAGAGTATAGAATCATACGCTTTTAATGATACATTATTCCAGTATAGAATCATACGCTTTTAATGATACATTATTCCAGTATCAGATAACATAACTTTTAATGATACATTATTCGAGTATAGAATCATACGCTTTTAATGATACATTATTCTGGTATAGAATCATACGCTTTTAATGATACATTATTCGAGTATAGAATCATACGCTTTTAATGATACATTATTCCAGTATAGAATCATGCGCTTTTTAATGATACATTATTCCAGTATAGAATCATACGCTTTCGTGATACATTATTCGAGTATAGAATCATACGCTTTTAATGATACATTATTCCAGTATAGAATCATACGCTTTTAATGATACGTTATTCAGTATAGAATCATACGCTTTTAATGATACATTATTAGTATAAGAATCATACGCTTTTAATGATACATTATTCGAGTATAGAATCATACGCTTGTAATGATACGTTATTCCAGTATAGAATCATACGCTTTTAATGATACATTATTCATTGTAGAATCATGCGCTTTATGATACATTATTCCGGTATAGAATCATACGCTTTTAATGATACATTATTCCAGTATGAAATCTGTACTTTTTAATGATACATTATTCCAGTATGAATCATACGCTTTTAATGATACATTATTCCAGTATGAATCATACGCTTTTAATGATACATTATTCGAGAGTATAGAATCATACGCTTTTAATGATTCATTATTCCAGTATAGAATCATACGCTTTTAATGAGAAAGTACATTATTCCAGTATAGAATCATACGCTTTTAATGATACATTATTCGAGTATAGAATCATACGCTTTTAATGATGCATTATTCCAGTATAGAATCATACGCTTTTAATGATACATTATTCAGGTATAGAATCATACGCTTTTAATAGTACATTATTCCAGTATAGAATCATACGCTTTTAATGATACATTATTCCAGTATAGAATCATACGCTTTTAATGATACATTATTCCAGTATAGAATCATACGCTTTTAATGATACGATGATGATGATGCTGATCCTTTTTGCTTTTAATGATACGTTATTCGAGTATAGAATCATACACTTTTAATGATACATTATTCCAGTATAGAATCATACGCTTTTAATGATACATTATTCGATGAGAATCATACGCTTTTAATGATACATTATTCCAGTATAGAATCATAGGCTTTTTAATGATACATTATTCCAGTATAGAATCATGCGCTTTTAATGATACATTATTCGAGTATGAAATCATACTTTTAGTGATACATTGTTCAGTATAGAATCATACGCTTTTAATGATACATTATTCGAGTATAGAATCATACGCTTTTAATGATACATTATTCAGTATAGAATCATACGCTTTTAATGATACATTATTCGAGTATAGAATCATACGCTTTTAATGATACATTATTCCAGTATAGAATCATACATAACTTTTAATGATACATTATTCGAGTATAGAATCATACGCTTTTAATGATATATTATTCCAGTATAGAATCATACGCTTTTAATGATACATTATTCGAGTATAGAATCATACGCTTTTAATGATACATTATTCCAGTATAGAATCATACGCTTTTAATGATACATTATTCGAGTATAGAATCATACGCTTTTAATGATACATTATTCCAGTATAGAATCATACGCTTTTAATGATACATTATTCCAGTATAGAATCATACGCTTTTAATGATACATTATTCGAGTATAGAATCATACGCTTTTAATGATACATTATTCAGTATAGAATCATACGCTTTTAACAATGATACGCATTATTCCAGTATAGAATCATACGCTTTTAATGATACATTATTCCAGTATAGAATCATACGCTTTTAATGATACATTATTCGAGTATAGAATCATACGCTTTTAATAATTCATTATTCGAGTATAGAATCATACGCTTTTAATGATACATTATTCGAGTATAGAATCATACGCTTTTAATGATACATTATTCCAGTATAGAATCATACGCTTTTAATGATACATTATTCGAGTATAGAATCATACGCTTTTGTGATACATTATTCAGTATAGAATCATACGCTTTTAATGATACATTATTCGAGTATAGAATCATACGCTTTTAATGATACATTATTCCAGTATAGAATCGCATACGCTTTTAATGATACATTATTCCAGTATAGAATCATACGCTTTTAATGATACATTATTCGAGTATAGAATCATACGCTTTTAATGATACATTATTCCAGTATAGAATCATACGCTTTTAATGATACATTATTCAGGTATAGAATCATACGCTTTTAATGATACATTATTCCAGTCTAGAATCATACGCTTTGATACATTATTCCAGTATAGAATCATACACTTTTAATGATACATTATTCGAGTATAGAATCATACGCTTTAATGATACATTATTCCAGTATAGAATCATACGCTTTTAATGATACATTATTCGAGTGTAGAATCATACGCTTTTAATGATACATTATTCCAGTATAGAATCATACGCTTTTAATGATACATTATTCCAGTATAGAATCATACGCTTTTAATGATACATTATTCAGTATAGAATCATACGCTTTTAATGATACATTATTCCAGTATAGAATCATACGCTTTTAATGATACATTATTCGAGTATAGAATCATAGCTTTTAATGATACATTATTCCAGTAGAATCATACGCTTTTAATGATACGTTATTCGAGTATAGAATCATACGCTTTTAATGATACATTATTCCAGTATAGAATCATACGCTTTTAATGATACATTATTCCAGTATAGAATCATACGCTTTTAATGATACATTATTCCAGTATAGAATCATACGCTTTTAATGATACATTATTCGAGTATAGAATCATACGCTTTTAATGATACATTATTCCAGTATAGAATCATACGCTTTTAATGATGCATTATTCGAGTATAGAATCATACGCTTTTAATGATACATTGTTCAGTATAGAATCATACGCTTTATTATTGATACATTATTCCAGTATAGAATCATACGCTTTTAATGATACATTATTCAGTATAGAATCATACGCTTTTAATGATACATTATTCCAGTCTAGAATCATACCTTTTAATGATACATTATTCGATGTAGAATCATACGCTTTTAATGATACATTATTCCAGTATAGAATCATACGCTTTTAATGATACATTATTCGAGTATAGAATCATACGCTTTTAATGATACATTATTCAGTATAGAATCATACGCTTTTAATGATACATTATTCGAGTATAGAATCATACGCTTTTAATGATACATTATTCCAGTATAGAATCATACGCTTTTAATGATACGTTATTCAGTATCGAATCATACGCTTTTAATGATACATTATTCGAGTATAGAATCATACGCTTTTAATGATCATTATTCGAGTATAGAATCATACGCTTTTAATGATACATTATTCGAGAGTATAGAATCATACGCTTTTAATGATACATTATTCCAGTATAGAATCATACGCTTTTAATGATACGGTATTCCAGTATAGAATCATACGCTTTTAATGATACATTATTCGAGTATAGAATCATACGCTTTTAATGATACATTATTCCAGTATAGAATCATACGCTTTTAATGATACATTGTTGGTATAGAATCATACGCTTTTAATGATACATTATTCAGTATAGAATCATACGCTTTTAATGATACATTATTCGGTATAGAATCATACGCTTTTAATGATACATTATTCAGTATAGAATCATACGCTTTTAATGATACATTATTCGAGTATAGAATCATACGCTTTTAATGATACATTATTCCAGTATGAATCATACGCTTTTAATGATACATTATTCCAGTATAGAATCATACGCTTTTAATGATACATTATTCCAGTATAGAATCATACGCTTTTAATGATACATTATTCCAGTATAGAATCATACCTTTTAATGATACATTATTCAGTATAGAATCATACGCTTTTAATGATACATTATTCAGTACTAGAATCATACGCTTTTAATGATACATTATTCCAGTATAGAATCATACGCTTTTAATGATACATTATTCCAGTATAGAATCATACGCTTTTAATGATACGTTATTCCAGTAGAGAATCATACGCACCCAATGATACATTATTCCAGTATAGAATCATACGCTTTTAATGATACGTTATTCCAGTATAGAATCATACGCTTTTAATGATACATTATTCCAGTATAGAATCATACGCTTTTAATGATACATTATTCCAGTATAGAATCATACGCTTTTAATGATACATTATTCCAGTATAGAATCATACGCTTTTATTGATACATTATTCCAGTATAGAATCATACGCTTTTAATGATACATTATTCGAGTATAGAATCATACGCTTTTAATGATACATTATTCGAGTATAGAATCATACGCTTTTAATGATACATTATTCGAGTATAGAATCATACGCTTTTAATGATACATTATTGGAGTATAGAATCATACGCTTTTAATGATACATTATTCGAGTATAGAATCATACGCTTTTAATGATACATTATTCGAGTATAGAATCATACGCTTTTAATGATACATTGATCGGTATAGAATCATACGCTTTTAATGATACATTATTCGAGTATAGAATCATACGCTTTTAATGATACATTATTCCAGTATAGGAATCATACGCTTTTAATGATACATTATTCCAGTATAGAATCATACGCTTTTAATGATACATTATTCGAGTGTAGAATCATACGCTTTTAATGATACACATTATTCCAGTATAGAATCATACGGTTTTAATGATACATTATTCGAGTTTAGAATAATACGCTTTTAATGATACATTATTCGAGTATAGAATCATACGCTTTTAATGATACATTATTGCAGTATGGAATCATACGCTTTTAATGATACATTATTCGAGTATAGAATCATACGCTTTTAATGATACATTATTCGGAGATGTATAGAATCATACGCTTTTAATGATACATTATTCGAGTATAGAATCATACGCTTTTAATGATACATTATTCGAGTATAGAATCATACGCTTTTAATGATACATTATTCGAGTATAGAATCATACGCTTTTAATGATACATTATTCGAGTATAGAATCATACGCATTTAATGATACATTATTCGAGTATAGAATCATACGCTTTTAATGATACGTTATTCGAGTATAGAATCATACGCTTTTAATGATACATTATTCGAGTATAGAATCATACGCTTTTAATGATACATTATTCCAGTATAGAATCATACGCTTTTAATGATACATTATTCGAGTATAGAATCATACGCTTTTAATGATACATTATTCCAGTATAGAATCATACGCTTTTAATGATACATTATTCGAGTATAGAATCATACGCTTTTAATGATACATTATTCAAAGTATAGAATCATACGCTTTTAATGATGTATTGTTCAGTATAGAATCATACGCTTTTAATGATACATTATTCAGGTATAGAATCATACGCTTTTAATGATACATTATTCCAGTATAGAATCATACGCTTTTAATGATACATTATTCGAGTATAGAATCATAGGCTTTTAATGATACATTATTCCGAGTATAGAATCATACGCTTTTAATGATACATTATTCAGTATAGAATCATACGCTTTTAATGATACATTATTCCAGTAGAGAATCATACGCTTTTAATGATACATTATTCCAGTATAGAATCATACGCTTTTAATGATACATTATTCCAGTATAGAATCATACGCTTTTAATGATACATTATTCCAGTATAGAATCATACGCTTTTAATGATACATTATTCCAGTGTGGAATCATACGCTTTTAATGATACATTATTCCAGTATAGAATCATACGCTTTTAATGATACATTATTCGAGTATAGAATCATACGCTTTTAATGATACATTATTCGAGTATAGAATCATACGCTTTTAATGATACATTATTCGAGTATAGAATCATACGCTTTTAATGATACATTATTCGAGTATAGAATCATACGCTTTTAATGATACATTATTCCAGTATAGAATCATACGCTTTTAATGATACATTATTCGAGTATAGAATCATACACTTTTAATGATACATTATTCAGTATAGAATCATACGCTTTTAATGATACATTATTCGAGTATAGAATCATACGCTTTTAATGATACATTATTCCAGTATGGAATCATACGCTTTTAATGATACATTATTCGAGTATAGAATCATACGCTTTTAATGATACATTATTCCAGTATAGAATCATACGCTTTTTAATGATACGGTATTCCAGTATAGAATCATACGCTTTTAATGATACATTATTCGAGTATAGAGATATTACGCTTTTAATGATACGGTATTCCAGTATAGAATCATACGCTTTTAATGATACATTATTCGAGTATAGAATCATACGCTTTTAATGATACATTATTCCAGTATAGAATCATACGCTTTTAATGATACATTATTCCAGTATAGAATCATACCCTTTTAATGATACATTATTCGAGTATAGAATCATACGCTTTTAATGATACATTATTCGAGTATAGAATCATACGCGCTTTTAATGATACATTATTCCAGTATAGAATCATACGCTTTTAATGATACATTATTCCAGTATAGAATCATACGCTTTTAATGATACATTAGTATTCCAATTATTAAGAATCATACTTTTAATGATACATTATTCAGTATAGAATCATACGCTTTTAATGATACATTATTCGAGTATAGAATCATACGCTTTTAATGATACATTATTCCAGTATAGAATCATACGCTTTTAATGATACATTATTCGAGTATAGAATCATACGCGCTTTTAATGATACATTATTCCAGTATAGAATCATACGCTTTTAATGATACATTATTCAGGTATAGAATCATACGCTTTTAATGATACATTATTCCAGTATGGAATCATACGCTTTTAATGATACATTATTCCAGTATCGAATCATACGCTTTTAATGATACATTATTCGAGTATAGAATCATACGCTTTTAATGATACATTATTCGAGTATAGAATCATACGCTTTTAATGATACATTATTCGAGTATAGAATCATACTTTTAATGATACATTATTCCAGTATAGAATCATACGCTTTTAATGATACATTATTCAGTATAGAATCATACGCTTTTAATGATACATTATTCGAGTATAGAATCATACGCTTTTAATGATACATTATTCCAGTATAGAATCATACGCTTTTAATGATACATTATTCGAGTGTAGAATCATACGCGCAATGATACGGTATTCCAGTATAGAATCATACGCTTTTAATGATACATTATTCGAGTATAGAATCATACGCTTTTAATGATACATTATTCCAGTATAGAATCATACGCTTTTAATGATACATTATTCGAGTATAGAATCATACGCTTTTAATGATACATTATTCCAGTATAGAATCATACGCTTTTAATGATACATTATTCCAGTATAGAATCATACGCTTTTAATGATACATTATTCCAGTATAGAATCATACGCTTTTAATGATACATTATTCCAGTATAGAATCATACGCTTTTAATGATACATTATTCAGTATAGAATCATACGCTTTTAATGATACATTATTGATATAGAATCATACGCTTTTAATGATACATTATTCCAGTATAGAATCATACGCTTTTAATGATACATTATTTCAGTATAGAATCATACGCTTTTAATGATACGTTATTCCAGTAGAGAATCATACGCTTTTAATGATACATTATTCCAGTATAGAATCATACGCTTTTAATGATACGTTATTCAGTATAGAATCATACGCACCAATGCGATATTCCAGTATAGAATCATACACTTTTAATGATACATTATTCCAGTATAGAATCATACGCTTTTAATGATACATTATTCCAGTATAGAATCATACGCTTTTATTGATACATTATTCCAGTATAGAATCATACGCTTTTTAATGATACATTATTCGAGTATAGAATCATACGCTTTTTAATGATACATTATTCGAGTATAGAATCATACGCTTTTAATGATACATTATTCAGGTATAGAATCATACGCTTTTAATGATACATTATTCGAGTATATAGAATCATACGCTTTTAATGATACATTATTCGAGTATAGAATCATACGCTTTTAATGATACATTATTCAAGAGTATAGAATCATACGCTTTTAATGATACATTATTCCAGTATAGAATCATACGCTTTTAATGATACATTATTCCGGTATAGAATCATACGCTTTTAATGATACATTATTCCAGTATAGAATCATACGCTTTTAATGATACATTATTCCAGTATAGAATCATACGCTTTTAATGATACATTATTCGAGTATAGAATCATACGCTTTTAATGATACATTATTCCAGTATAGAATCATACGGTTTTAATGATACATTATTCGAGTTTAGAATCATACGCTTTTAATGATACATTATTCGAGTATAGAATCATACCTTTTAATGATACATTATTGCAGTATAGAATCATACCTTTTAATGATACATTATTCGAGTATAGAATCATACGCTTTTAATGATACATTATTCGAGTATAGAATCATACGCTTTTAATGATACATTATTCGAGTATAGAATCATACGCTTTTAATGATACATTATTCGAGTATAGAATCATACGCTTTAATGATACATTATTCGAGTATAGAATCATACGCTTTTAATGATACATTATTCGAGTATGAATCATACGCATTTAATGATACATTATTCGAGTATAGAATCATACGCTTTTAATGATACATTATTCGAGTATAGAATCATACGCTTTTAATGATACATTATTCCAGTATAGAATCATACGCTTTTAATGATACATTATTCGAGAGTATAGAATCATACGCTTTTAATGATACATTATTCCAGTATAGAATCATACGCTTTTAATGATACATTATTCGAGTATAGAATCATACGCTTTTATTATTTATTATTCCAGTATAGAATCATACGCTTTTAATGATACATTATTCGAGTATAGAATCATACCTTTTAATGATACATTATTCCAGTATAGAATCATACGCTTTTAATGATACATTGTTCAGTATAGAATCATACGCTTTTAATGATACATTATTCGAGTATAGAATCATACGCTTTTAATGATACATTATTCCAGTATAGAATCATACGCTTTTAATGATACATTATTCGAGTATAGAATCATACGCTTTTTAATGATACATTATTCCAGTATAGAATCATACGCTTTTAATGATACATTATTCCAGTATAGAATCATACGCTTTTAATGATACATTATTCCAGTAGAGAATCATACGCTTTTAATGATACATTATTCCAGTATAGAATCATACGCTTTTAATGATACATTATTCCAGTATAGAATCATACGCTTTTTTTAATGATACATTATTCCAGTATAGAATCATACGCTTTTATTGATACATTATTCCAGTGTGGAATCATACGCTTTTAATGATACATTATTCCAGTATAGAATCATACGCTTTTAATGATACATTATTCGAGTATAGAGAGAATCATACGCTTTTAATGATACATTATTCGGTATAGAATCATACGCTTTTAATGATACATTATTCGAGTATAGAATCATACGCTTTTAATGATACATTATTCGAGTATAGAATCATACGCTTTTAATGATACGGTATTCCAGTATAGAATCATACGCTTTTAATGATACATTATTCGAGTATAGAATCATACGCTTTTAATGATACATTATTCCAGTATAGAATCATACGCTTTTTAATGATACATTATTCGAGTATAGAATCATACGCTTTTAATGATACATTATTCCAGTATAGAATCATACGCTTTTAATGATACATTATTCGAGTATAGAATCATACGCTTTTAATGATACATTATTCCAGTATAGAATCATACGCTTTTAATGATACATTATTCCAGTATAGAATCATACGCTTTTAATGATACATTATTCGAGTATAGAATCATACGCTTTTAATGATACATTATTCCAGTATAAAATCATACGCTTTTAATGATACATTATTCGAGTATAGAATCATACGCTTTTAATGATACATTATTCCAGTATAGAATCATACGCTTTTAATGATACATTATTCAGTATAGAATCATACGCTTTTAATGATACATTATTCGAGTATAGAATCATACGCTTTTAATGATACATTATTCCAGTATAGAATCATACGCTTTTAATGATACATTATTCCAGTATAGAATCATACGCTTTTAATGATACATTATTCCAGTATAGAATCATACGCTTTTAATGATACATTATTCCAGTATAGAATCATACGCTTTTAATGATACATTATTCCAGTATAGAATCATACGCTTTTAATGATACATTATTCGAGTATAGAATCATACGCTTTTAATGATACATTATTCCAGTATAGAATCATACGCTTTTAATGATACATTATTCGAGTATAGAATCATACACTTTTAATGATACATTATTCCAGTATAGAATCATACGCTTTTAATGATACATTATTCAGTATAGAATCATACGCTTTTAATGATACATTATTCGAGTATAGAATCATACGCTTTTAATGATACATTATTCGAGTATGGAATCATACGCTTTTAATGATACATTATTCGAGTATAGAATCATACGCTTTTAATGATACTTTATTCCAGTATAGAATCATACGCTTTTAATGATACATTATTCGAGTATAGAATCATACGCTTTTAATGATACATTATTCGAGTATAGAATCATACGCTTTTAATGATACATTATTCGAGTATAGAATCATACGCTTTTAATGATACATTATTCGAGTATAGAATCATACGCTTTTAATGATACATTATTCCAGTATAGAATCATACGCTTTTAATGATACATTATTCAGTATAGAATCATACGCTTTTAATGATACATTATTTGATATGAATCATACGCTTTTAATGATACATTATTCGAGTATAGAATCATACGCTTTTAATGATACATTATTCAGTATAGAATCATACGCTTTTAATGATACATTATTCGAGTATAGAATCATACGCTTTTAATGATACATTATTCGAGAGTATAGAATCATACGCTTTTAATGATACATTATTCCAGTATAGTATCATACGCTTTTAATGATACATTATTCGAGTATAGAATCATACGCTTTTAATGATACATTATTCGAGTATAGAATCATACGCTTTTAATGATACATTATTCGAGTATAGAATCATACGCTTTTAATGATACATTATTCGAGTATAGAATCATACCTTTTAATGATCTATTATTCGAGTATAGAATCATACCTTTTAATGATACATTATTCAGGTATAGAATCATACGCTTTTAATGATACATTATTTGAGTATAGAATCATACGCTTTTAATGATACATTATTCGAGTATAGAATCATATGACTTTTAATGATACATTATTCCAGTATAGAATCATACGCTTTTAATGATACATTATTCGAGTATAGAATCATACGCTTTTAATGATACATTATTCCAGTATAGAATCATACGCTTTTAATGATACATTATTCGAGTATAGAATCATACGCTTTTAATGATACATTATTCCAGTATAGAATCATACGCTTTTAATGATACATTATTCGAGTATAGAATCATACGCTTTTAATGATACATTATTCCAGTATAGAATCATACGCTTTTAATGATACATTATTCCAGTATAGAATCATACGCTTTTAATGATACATTATTCGAGTATAGAATCATACGCTTTTAATGATACATTATTCCAGTATAGAATCATACGCTTTTAATGATACATTATTCCAGTATAGAATCATACGCTTTTAATGATACATTATTCCAGTATAGAATCATACGCTTTTAATGATACATTATTCCAGTATAGAATCATACGCTTTTAATGATACATTATTCCAGTATAGAATCATACGCTTTTAATGATACATTATTCCGGTATAGATCATACGCTTTTAATGATACATTATTCGAGTATAGAATCATACGCTTTTAATGATACATTATTCCAGTATAGAATCATACGCTTTTAATGATACATTATTCGAGTATAGAATCATACGCTTTTAATGATACATTATTTGAGTATGGAATCATACGCTTTTAATGATACATTATTCGAGTATAGAATCATACGCTTTTAATGATACATTATTCCAGTATAGAATCATACGCTTTTAATGATACATTATTCCGAGTATAGAATCATACGCTTTTAATGATACATTATTCGAGTATAGAATCATACGCTTTTAATGATACATTATTCGAGTATAGAATCATACGCTTTTAATGATACATTATTCGAGTATAGAATCTCCGCTTTTAATGATACATTATTCCAGTATAGAATCATACACTTTTAATGATACATTATTCGAGTAAAGAATCATACGCTTTTAATGATACATTATTTCAGTATAGAATCATACGCTTTTAATGATACATTATTCGAGTATAGAATCATACGCTTTTAATGATACATTATTCCAATATAGAATCATACGCTTTTAATGATACATTATTCGAGTATAGAATCATACGCTTTTAATGATACATTATTCCAGTATAGAATCATACGCTTTTAATGATACATTATTCGAGTATGAATCATACGCTTTTAATGATACATTATTCGAGTATAGAATCATACGCTTTTAATGATACATTATTCGAGTATAGAATCATACGCTTTTAATGATACGTTATTCGAGTATAGAATCATACGCTTTTAATGATACGATATTCGATAGAATCATACGCTTTTAATGATACATTATTCGAGTATAGAATCATACGCTTTTAATGATACATTATTCGAGTATAGAATCATACGCTTTTAATGATACATTATTCGAGTACTTGAGAATCATGCGGCACCAATGATACATTATTCCAGTATAGAATCATACACTTTTAATGAAAAATTATTCGAGTATAGAATCATACGCTTTTAATGATACATTATTCCAGTATAGAATCATACGCTTTTAATGATACATTATTCGAGTATAGAATCATACGCTTTTAATGATACATTATTCCAGTATAGAATCATACGCTTTTAATGATACATTATTCGAGTATAGAATCATACGCTTTTAATACATTATTCCAGTATAGAATCATACGCTTTTAATGATACATTATTCCAGTATAGAATCATACGCTTTTAATGATACATTATTCGAGTATAGAATCATACGCTTTTAATGATACATTATTCAGTATAGAATCATACGCTTTTAATGATACATTATTCCAGTATAGAATCATACGCGCTTTTAATGATACATTATTCAGTATAGAATCATACGCTTTTAATGATACATTATTCCAGTATAGAATCATACGCGCAATGATACATTATTCAGTAGAGAATCATACGCTTTTAATGATACATTATTCAGTATAGAATCATACGCTTTTAATGATACATTATTCGAGTATAGAATCATACGCTTTTAATGATACATTATTCCAGTATAGAATCATACGCTTTTAATGATACATTATTCCAGTATAGAATCATACGCTTTTAATGATACATTATTCAGTATAGAATCATACGCTTTTAATGATACATTATTCCAGTATAGAATCATACGCTTTTAATGATACATTATTCGAGTATAGAATCATACGCTTTTAATGATACATTATTCCAGTATAGAATCATACGCTTTTAATGATACATTATTCGAGTATAGAATCATACGCTTTTAATGATACATTGTTCAGTATAGAATCATACGCTTTTAATGATACATTATTCCAGTATAGAGATGCCACTTTTTTAATGATACATTATTCAGTATAGAATCATACGCTTTTAATGATACATTATTCGAGTATAGAATCATACGCTTTTAATGATACATTATTCGAGTATAGAATCATACGCTTTTAATGATACATTATTCCAGTATAGAATCATACGCTTTTAATGATACATTATTCCAGTATAGAATCATACGCGCAATAGTCATTATTCCAGTATAGAATCATACGCTTTTAATGATACATTATTCGAGTATAGAATCATACGCTTTTAATGATACATTATTCGAGTATAGAATCATACGCTTTTAATGATACATTATTCCAGTATAGAATCATACGCTTTTAATGATACATTATTCGAGTATAGAATCATACCCCTTTTAATGATACATTATTCGAGTATAGAATCATACGCTTTTAATGATACATTATTCGAGTATAGAATCATACGCTTTTAATGATACATTATTCGAGTATAGAATCATACGCTTTTAATGATACATTATTCAGTATAGAATCATATGCTTTTAATGATACATTATTCGAGTATAGAATCATACGCTTTTAATGATACATTATTCAGTATAGAATCATACGCTTTTAATAGAAATTACATTATTCGAGTATAGAATCATACGCTTTTAATGATACATTATTCCAGTGTAAATCATACTCTTTTAATGATACATTATTCCAGTATGAATCATACGCTTTTAATGATACATTATTCGAGTATAGAATCATACGCTTTTAATGATACATTATTCCAGCATAGAATCATACGCTTTTAATGATACATTATTCCAGTATAGAATCATACGCTTTTAATGATACATTATTCGAGTATAGTATCATACGCTTTTTAATGATACATTATTCGAGTTTAGAATCATACGCTTTTAATGATACATTATTCGAGTATAGAATCATACGCTTTTAATGATACATTATTCGAGTATAGAATCATACGCTTTTAATGATACATTATTCCAGTATAGAATCATACGCTTTTAATGATACATTATTCCAGTATAGAATCATACGCTTTTAATTACATTATTCCAGTATAGAATCATGCGCGCAATGATACATTATTCCGGTATAGAATCATACGCTTTTTCAATGATACATTATTCGAGTATAGAATCATTCGCTTTTAATGATACATTATTCAGTCTAGAATCATACGCTTTTAATGATACATTATTCCAGTATAGAATCATACGCTTTTAATGATACATTATTCGAGTATGAATCATACGCTTTTAATGATACATTATTCCAGTATAGAATCATACGCTTTTAATGATACATTATTCCAGTATAGAATCATACGCTTTTAATGATACATTATTCCAGTATAGAATCATACGCTTTTAATGATACGGTATTCCAGTATAGAATCATACGCTTTTAATGATACATTATTCAGTATAGAATCATACGCTTTTAATGATACATTATTCCAGTATAGAATCATACGCTTTTAATGATACATTATTCCAGTATAGAATCATACGCTTTTAATGATACATTATTCCAGTATAGAATCATACGCTTTTAATGATACATTATTCCAGTATAGAATCATACGCTTTTAATGATATATTATTCGAGTATAGAATCATACGCTTTTAATGATACATTGATCGAGTATAGAATCATACGCTTTTAATGATACGTTATTCGAGTATAGAATCATACGCTTTTAATGATACATTATTCGTGTAGAATCATACGCTTTTAATGATACATTATTCGAGTATAGAATCATACGCTTTTAATGATACATTATTCCAGTATAGAATCATACGCTTTTAATGATACATTATTCGAGTATAGAATCATACGCTTTTAATGATACATTATTCCAGTATAGAATCATACGCTTTTAATGATACATTATTCGAGTATAGAATCATACGCTTTTAATGATACATTATTCCAGTATAGAATCATACGCTTTTAATGATACATTATTCGAGTATAGAATCATACGCTTTTAATGATCTGGTATTCCAGTATAGAATCATACGCTTTTAATGATACATTATTCGAGTATAGAATCATACGCTTTTAATGATACATTATTCGAGTATAGAATCGCGCTTTTAATGATACATTATTCCAGTATAGAATCATACGCTTTTAATGATACATTATTCGAGTATAGAATCATACGCTTAATGATACATTATTCAAGTATAGAATCATACGCTTTTAATGATACATTATTCGAGTATAGAATCATACGCTTTTAATGATACATTATTCCAGTATAGAATCATACGCTTTTAATGATACATTATTCGAGTATAGAATCATACGCTTTTAATGATACATTATTCGAGTATAGAATCATA
>JBBBDQ010018651.1:0-17740 GCA_037127315.1 Ascarosepion bandense | reverse complement strand
AAAAATAATTAAATTAATATGTTTAAAAAAATTAAATTTCTTTAGAATAATTTTAATTTAATAAAAAAAGAATGAAATTGCATCAAAGTTTATTTTGTCTTAGTTTTGCTGGGCAAAATTCATCCAAACACTTGTTAACTTCTAAAAACAATACGACTCTACGGAAATTTATGATTCTATGGAATATTCTACTTAATAAAAATTTCCAAATTTTTTTTTTAATTATCTTGAAAGTAAAATGTAGTTTGATTTTTATTAAATTTTTCAATTTTTCGATAAAAATATAATAATCAATTTTTAAGAAAAGAAACTAACAATTGTGTTTTTATAATAGGTTTTTAAAACATTTTTAACACTTTTATTAATTAGTATATTATAAAATATAAAAACATAAAAACAATTATTTTTCAAAAATTTATTAGTAACAAAATTTTTTTTTTCAGACTACATAATGTCCTTAATAATTATTATTTATTCCACAATTTAAAGTTTATCAAATTAAATTATATCAGAGTTTTATTGCATTTTTTTTCTTACTTTTCGGAGCAGATTTTCGGCTGTGCTGTCCACTTTAGAATAAAAAACATAGATGATTTACATGCCCCAATGAACGGCATTTAACTAATACAAAAAAAATTTACAGCTAATTGGTAACCTATTAATAATTCATGGATTTACGTAGAGGGGGGTAACAGTAGAATTAAAAAATATTTTCACCAAGAAATTTTAAAAATAATAATTTCAAAAATACCCCACCACTCTGTGAATGAGTACGAAAGTTACATTCAAACTCAATATTTGATTTTTGCGTAGAATTTTCAAATTAATGTGTTTGTTACCGTGAAAAAAGTGGGTTGTGTCATTATTACCACGTAACCTCTTGAATAAAGGCGTAACATTTTTTTTAGTCGTTAATCTGAATAAAAAACAACATTTTCTATCAAAATTTCGAAAATGTTGGGCAGGGATTTAAAATTTTTTAAAATGAATTAAAATTGCTTTGATCTCTTCCTTAATAAAAATATAAATATGAAAGAAAGAAACCTCGTTGCAGTTTTCTGATTGGCAGAAGGTTTCGGCTAAAATGACGCGCCACAACATCGCCACATGACAGATGATTTGGTTACTCCGCTAAACACAACCACGGCCCCAAGTGTGGCAAAGAATTATTTCAGGAACACCGTCGAAAATTTATTGTAGTAAACGAATCACGACACTTCCATGTTAACGAACGAGATAAACGGCAAACTTTCAGAATGAAATATACAAAAAAGTCAGCTAGGACATTTTCATTTTATCCATGTGCGGGATTGTGTAGCTAAATAAAAAAAATTGAAAGAAAAAATATGATAGAAATTTGAAAAATACTAATATTTGGGCTCAATAGTTCGCTTTCAATTTTCGCTTCTTTTTCTAAAGTTACATGCTCTCTTTTTTCTTTCAAATACGAAAGAAAAATGACTCTTCTCCTTGAGGTATTTTGTTGCCTCGTCGACGATTTTCTGGGAGGCTCTTTATCGTCCCTTACAGGGACTAATTCTTGAAGACCTTCCAAAAGCATCATCATTCTTTCCTTCGTTCTCTTTTCTTGTACAGTTTTTCGATCATTTCAGCATGTTTTTTCTTTCGTTCGACTGTAAAATGAACAACAAAAAAAGTTATCGGACCGGTTATCACATCTATGATGATGATAACCCTGAAAAAACGGAACCTTGAACATCTCTATTTATTATATTTAATTTTAACAGAGGAAATAAATTAACTAATTTCTTAGACTAAAAATAAAATAAGTAAATAAAGAACCACCACATTTTCGATCAACAACATGTAAACGAGTTCGTTCTTTCGCCGACCTCTTTTCCTGGGTCCTTGTCGAGGGGTGGCCGAATGGGTTGTTCGGTTTGGATTTCCGGTACCGGAACCAAAATCAGATCTGTTACTAAGCTCATCAGGCCTCCAATAATGAATGGTCGGCGCTAAGGCTCGCGTAACAATGTGTCAGGAAAAATTTCCCCGAGAGGATTTCTTTCTTCTCATTTTTATCTTCCACAAAAAACTGAGAACCATATGTTTGAAATAAGTCAGGAAGATATTCGTTAATCCATGTTTTTCAAGGAATATTCATGAATCGTCTCATGCCGCCCGTGCAAGCTTTATTTACATGAAGTGGGCGGAGCCGGCAGAAAATAGACCAACCAATCGAATTGAACCCAACAACGGGAAATTCTTGTTTTGGTTCCCTGGGTTCTTTTTTCCCTCCAAATTCTTTCAAAACATCACTATTTCTATGCAAATGTATCTGGCTAACCCGAATTATTTACTCCATTTTGCGATTACCATGGAAAACGAGTTCCGAAACACAACAAACCGCGGAGTGATCGCTACAAGGAGTGAAACAAGACGGATTCAGTATCCGAGAGAGAGAGAGAGACAGACAGAGAGAGAGAGACAGACAGACAGAGAGAGAGAAGGTATTTTTAAATATTCAAATGTATTTTTGAAAGTAAAAAAAAAAAATACCTTAAACGTAATAAAAACGAACTTTTCCTGTCAAAATATTTCCTGTTATTATCAAGAGAAAAGATTAAAGTATTTTTTTAATTATCAAAAAATATTTTTTTAATCTTTTTTAACAATGTTAGAAATTTTGATTTTTAGTTAATTGGCGTATTTATTTATTTATTTATTTTAATTTTTTTACCATTTTGATATTAAAATTTTGGGTGCTTGGTAATCCTTCACCTTTTCAATATTTTTGTGTGTACTGTTTAATTGTACTGTTCATAATTAATAGCACTTTTTATTTATTCTGATTTTAAAATTTATTAAACGAAAAGAAAGAGTACAAAAAAGGCTGGAGGAAATTTTGACAACGATTCATTGCATTCATAATTATTAATTGGCACCGACTAAATTATTTTTTATTTTAACTTATTTAAAGAAATTAAACAAAAAATAAAAATGTAACGATCAAACAATTAACGTTATTTACAAGAAGAAAAAGTATTGCCAGTGGTCAGGAAGAAAAACATTACTGACCTAATTGCACGGATATGTCATGTTTAGAGACAACAATAAAAGTTAACTGTTTTATAGCCCCGCAGATTCGGCTTTGTGCTACAAAATTTATTAAACGAAAATCCACATACATAATATATATGTACACACACACATATGTATACATACACACACATTTGTACATTATATACATTTTAAAATATATTATCTGATAAAATTAAATTTGTATAACTAATATTTAATAAAAAAAAAAAAAAAATTATGCACTTTTATTTTTAACTTACTACTGATTTTATTCTTCAATGCCGTGTCCTTCAGAACGAATACAATCAAGGCCTTCCACATCTTCCTTCCTAGTAGCTTTTTCTCCTGTAATCCCTTACAAACCCGTGCTCTGCCATTTATTTCCTCAAACCTATCAAGATTTACTTTAAATAAAACCTAATTCATTGAAACTTAAGTTTAATTCATTACTGTTATTTTTTTAAATTTTTTACCAGCTTGATATTAAATTTCTTGGGTGTTTGGTAATCCTCAATATTTCCACTGTTTAATTGTACTGTTTATAATTAATAGCACTTTTTATTCCCGATTTTAAAATTTATTAAACGAAACGAAACACTACAAAAATGGTGGAGGAAATTGAGGAACATTTATTAAATTTATAATGTTAAATGGTAGTGACAAAATTGTTTTTCTTCTTAACTTCCGTACAAAAAATAATCAAACAGTGAAAATAAAATGTAACAATCGTCACAAAAATGACCGAAAATTAAGAATAAAAAAATTGAAAAAATTTTATATTCTAATCAATATAATTTCTGTTGAAAATACACCGACATTTTATCACTGGAAATAGGAAATTTAATCATTTAACTTTCAATTAAAACTTATAATAAAACCTTCAAGAAATCAGTTATTTTTCAAAAGTTTAATTTACAAAGTTTAATAAAATGAGTGGAGGGTACATTTTTGCAAAGGCAGAGAAAATTTGTTAAAAATATTTATGATAATTATGCTTTAGTTTGTTCAGTACTAACGTTAATTTTAGTTTTAAAGAATTCCTAATTAATAAAAGTTTATATAATCTAAATTTAATTTTTCTTGGCCATCAAATGCAATGCATTTGCGGTAAAATAACTTTCGATTTAAGATTTTGACAAATTACAACACTTCTCCAATTTAATCTTGATTAAAATATTCTGGATGACAAACATCCCCCAAAAGTGGTTTCCGAGGTTGTTTGGTGAGGAACTGAAAGGGTTAAAAAAGTTTTATTTTTTTCAATTTTCAGAATATCATTTTCAAAAATTGAATGTAATCACATTCATTAAGTAAAAATGACACCTAATCTGCTGTTTGAATCGACAGCCTAGAATTTCAAATTAGTCTAATTTGAAAAAGACATTTATTTTTTTGTTTGTCGATCAACACATTCAAATTTCGAGTAACAAGTCCTTTTATTGTATTTCCTGTTTTAAAATTAATCGTAAATGGACAGAAAAGATTTTTTCATTTGAATAACGAATAAATATATCATAAGTTTAACTTTTAGTTTAAAAAGATTATTTCTGTCCGAAGAGGAAAATTGTTTAAAAATAGTCATTTACAAAACTCAAAAGGAGATTAAAATAAATAGCTAAGGGGAATAACTATATATTTTTGCAAAAAAACAAATTTACCAATTCTTATTGCATCTTATTTTCTTATTTTCGGATAACCAAAAATAAAATTCAAAATATATAATAAAGTAGGTAATTTCATTACGTCATAAAAATCCATCATAAAAAAAGTTTAAAAAGGTTAAAAACTTAATAAAGGAAATTTTTCTATCCAAAACGTTTATAATATTATGAAGAGGAAAGATCAAAGTAAATTTTAATTATTTTATAAAAGTTTTTAATCCCTTTTAACATTTTCTGAAATTTTGTCAGAAAATTTTTTTTTGATTTGTTAGCGTGGTTAAAAATACGCGCTTATGTTATAATTGATTACGTCATTTTTTTTTTCACTCACTTTTTTCGTTTCCGAACACATTAATTAGAAATTCTCGCAAAAATCAATATTTGTCGGATTTTTAATGAAACTTTCAGTACTCGTCATTGTAACGAATAAAATTATTTTTGAAATTATTAATTTTCTTAAAATTTTTTTGATGAAAAAAACAATTTTTTTTTTAAGTCTGTTACCCCCCCTCTTCAAGCAAATTCATGAAATTTTAATGAATTTTAATTTTCTGGAATTTTTTTGTTTTATTAGTTAAATTAACTCATCGGGAAATATAAATCATAAAATATTTTTAATTTAAAATTATGAAACACGACACCAAAATCTGCTCCGAACAGAAATATAAAAATGCAATAAAACTTTGATATAATTTAATTTGATAAGATTTTAATTGCTGGAACAAATAATAAAAATTAAGGACATTATAGTCTGAAAAAAAATTTTTTTGATTACTAATAAAATTATAACAATTGTTTTCATTTTTTTATTTTTTTATTATAAATAATGTATAAAGTTTGAAAATATTTTAAAATCTTTAAAGAACTGTATTTGTTTTTCTCCTTTTAGTTAAGAATTGATGATTATACTGTCTATAAAATAAAAAAAAATTAATAAAAATTTCACCAAAAACATGTTTAAACAGAAAAAAGTAATTAATTATTTGTGCAAATACGTTCAAAGTTATAAAGTACGATGTTCAAATCTTATAGTACGGTGTTCCATATGGGTCAAAATGATTCTATGTCAGCAAGCGTTCTGGCAAAACATAACGCAACTTCAATCTTACGTTTCTAAAATTTAACAGCTTGTTTGAAATAATTCCATCAACATTTAAAAGTATCTTTTTATTTTAAAATTTTTAATTTTTGAATTAATTGTGACCGTAGGTGCATTAAGTAATTCATGATAATTAAAAAAAGATATGTATTGAACACTACAGTACAGTTCAAGAAAATAAAAACATTTTCATAACTGAACTTCAAAAAATATTCACGATAAAAGTTTGTTTTAATTAAATTTGAAGAATTATCATAAATGGTAACTTTTTACACGTTTCGGAATCACTCTAAACCAACCATTATAAAAATTTCTACTTCGATTTTTTTTTTTTTGAGATTTTTAGACAAATCGACAAAACATTTGTCTGCACTTTTTTGTTCAAAATACTTTCACGAAAAAAATAATTAACAAGTAAGTCTTCTGATTTTGTTATAACTTAAAAAAAATGAAAAGGCATTCATTTCAAAATTCAGAATAATTTAAGATTGTGACATTTTTTTTTTATTAAATTGTGTGAATTTTCTTCTTTTCCCCCCCACTTACATGTTCTTTCAATTTTTTTTTAAATGGACAAACCAAACGACAATGAAAAGTCTAAGTTACATTTTATTTACACTTACCAAAATAAATTTGTTTTAAAATCTCATTGTTTCTTATTAAATTGTAATTATTTTAAAAAGAAATTTAAATTTTTAAAATTTTTATTTATTCAGAAAGCATATTCAAATGTCTGCTATAAATCTAAACTAAAATTCTAAAATACATATGTTGAAATTGTTAAATTTTTTAATTTCACTATTTGTTAAAAACCAAAAAAAAAATTTAAATTTTTACACGATCATCACTACACATCATATTCATCAACATCCGGTAGCTGTCATCTTTCGATGACTTAAGAGTTACATAACAAAAAAAGGACTACTTTTAATTAATTTTAATGTTTTTTTTTTTTTGTAAATTTTCGGCAGGCAATTATTAATTGATTGAAACAGGCAGTAAGCGTGTTTGAATATTAAAATTTGACTTAATAACCTGTCAGCGCGTTTTTTTTTATTTTTTCAAGATTTTTAAAAACAGAAATTAGGCTACTGTTTAATTAACGAGTCATTCAATCAGAAATTTATGGTATATTTAAAATAAAAATTAAAATTTTAGATCGAAATCAATATAATTCAATAAAAATTACACCAGTATGTTTTGTTTACTAGAATTATTAAATTTAATCTCTTGGCTGTCAATTAAAAGTTAATTTTAAAGCTTGAAGATAACTTATTTATTTTTGAAATTCCAATTTAATTTTAAGTGTAGGTATAAAAATGGACTCCAGGAGGTACCTATTAAATAAAGTAACAATTAGGCTTGGAAGTTTTTTTAAATATTTAATGTGAACCCACAGTATCGATGACTTCAAACTTATTTTATTCAAATGCTTTTTAGAATTGTTATCTTAACGTAAAATATAAAGGATCGCCGTTCGTATTTATTTACCATGAAGAAAGATCGCCGTTCACTTATGAAGGGTTGATCAACTAAAAATTATTAAAACTTTTGACGAGAAATACTTCATAAAATATGAATTCTCACCAGGAATGTAAGGACAATTCCCATTCATCTTCTAATTCGGTATTCGAATAATTAAAGGTAGGCAAATACCATATGTGCACTTAACGTAGTTGTTGCATCCGTAGGGGAAAAGGAATTATGTTATTCAGCATTAAGATAGGTACCGCCAATTAAATCAATGCTCTGCTCTCGATCCCTCAATTTAAATTTAATTTTTAAAAAGAAAAATGTTTTCTTGAAGCTTTAATTTTAGCTTTAATTGAAAGCCAATAGATTACATCTACTAATTACAGTAAGCCAGCACCCTGGTTTAGTTCAAACCGAAATTATTATGCCTTTTATTTGGTTCATATTTAATTGCTAATTTTGTTTCTGCTATTCAATTAATGAAAATTTACATATAATCTAAACTTAATTCTTCTTTAATATCAACCAATGCATTTTTCGAAAAGAATTTCGATTTAAAGATTTGACAAATTAAGTGAAGACTTTCCAATTTAATTCGATTAAAATATTCCTGATGACAACATCCCCCAAAAGCACTTTCGATATTGGTGGAGGAACTGGAAGGGTTAAAAAGTTTTTTTTTTTTTTCAATTTTCAGAATATCATTTTTTAAAATTGAATGTAATCACAGTAAGTAAAAAACACACCCTACCTATGTAATCTGCTGTTTGAATTGACAGCCTACAATTTCGGGCTCAGCCTATCAATATAATTCCCCTAATAATTTTAATTTGGATAGTATTTTTTTTTTTTTTTGTTTGTTGATCAATATCCAAATTTCTTCATTACTTTCTACCAATAAACTACTTGAAAACACCAATTTTGACAAAGCATCATTCCAATATAATACATCAATATCATCTACGCTGAGGACATGTTCAGCAAAGCTGCAATCGTCTGTCATTCATATTAAAACAAATCAGAAAATGAAGAAAATAACTTTCTGTTCAAATGTTCTGTACTCGTATCAAGATGGTTTTTTTTAAAATTTCTTGAAATTTGATGTTTAACTAAACTTTTTATGCTTAATTTTAGAGTTCGTCGTCTGGAAGAGAGGTGGGGATGTCTGCCAAGGACCTTCACAAAGTTTTGAGAAATCAATATCAAGAAAATAGGAAATGAGAAAATTGATGAAGCTATTTCGACTACTCAAATCATCTCCTTAGAGATCAACTGTGTTTTAGTCCCTCTGATGATTGTGAAGAAGCTGAGTGTCCACCACAAACCAGAATACCAAGGAGATTAACTTTTTTTAAACTATTTGTCTGAAAATACAAAAGTTCTTCATTATAATTAGCAACTGAAATATTGGGTCGAGATGTTTACAGAACACCTTGTTATAACAGAAAAAGATAAATATTGAGCAACTTCTCTGTCTGTCTCTCTCTCTCTCTATATATATATATATATCTGTGTGAAGAGGACTCGAAGGTTTTACTATTTTTATGCCTGTATTTATTTTATTATGAACAGTGCTCAATATAATGAATATTATAGAGCTTTTAATATAAATTTATATAGGTAGTACTAAGAATATCGCAAACAGTGCATTTACCAGCACACCTCTTCATTTAATAACTACAAATACAAAATAGAAATATTCCTATCAAAATATCATTGGTATCTAAAGGAAACAAAAAACAACACCCACATTAAAGTGGAAAATTCTAAAAGTTCATTATGTTTATACAAAAATCATATATTATTAAATCACTTGAGAATAAAAATCTATTAAATAAACGCAACAATGAGATAAATGTCATATGTAGACATTGCAAAATATTCACATTAGAAAATGGATAAAATTCAAATGAAATAACATGCGTATAATCAACAAAGGTCAAGGGAAAATAATTACTGACAAAACTATCAAAATAAAATAAATTAAAACATAAAATTATTTATATATAAAAAAATTCCTATTTATAAAAAAAGCTTTACAAAAATAAATAGATATTAGAAAGATGGTATAATGATAGCAGAAACTGGTTAAAAATATTTTTACTTATAAATCAAAGATTTCTGGAGAAAATTACAACTAGGAGACCAAAAATGATAAGAAAAAATGAAAGGACAGCTTGGTACTAAATGGGCATACCACATCAAAGACAAAACTAAGCAAAAAATGAAAAAGGAAAGAGGAGATTAAGTTAAAGGTGGTTACATCTTGACCATAAAGGAGGGAAAAGAAAAAGATAAGGGAAGAGAAAAAGTATGTGTATTCTTTGGGGCCAATTCCAAAATGAGTTCTACTCTGATTAGTTGAAAGAAACAGCAAATCAAGGTTTTTGTATTTAAAAATGTAAATCATCTGTACAACCATTATCAAGCATTGCCTGATGAAGAGACCATTTTGAAACATAGAAACTTCTAGCATGTTGCAATGCAAAATTAACTATAATGATATGTATAGATATATATAAAGATAGAGAGAGAATCCTGTAATGGAGATTCTTATCCTACAAGTGACATTTGGCTGGCCAGTGAATAATATAACTGAAGTGATGAATTTAAAGTTTCATTTTTAATTTCTCATCACTTTCATTTTCATTTCAATGTTCTGTTTCCATCAAGAAATGGACGAAGCTAAAAACGTCCAAAATCTCCTGCTTTATTTGCCTGTCCCGTCATCATTTGTGCTGAATTAAATGAATTCTTGGAGGCGAATTAAAATTCTCTGTGTAATCTCTGATACCACTTTTAACTATTTCTCCAATTTTATTGGTTTCTTTTTGGTGCCTAACATATTAGGGAGTTTCCAACAAATTTGTTGGTTTTTTTGGTGGCCAACAGACATTAGGAGGTTTCCATTAAACTGTGAGGCAAATTTTGAACCGGCAAACACATTTATTGCATATTGGTAAAAAAATTATAATTCACTCTTTGCTTTGCACTCCAAGAGTAAAAATATGAAAGTTTTGGCATTTTTTACTCCAATATCAGATGTGCTGCCAAATTTTGGCCGTTTTTTGGGATTTTTTGTCTTGTGGTTGTTTTTTTGTTTTATTTGTATTGTTTCTCTCACGGATGAAAATTTTTTGACATCATTTTTGAAATCAGCTGCCAATTTGACCTCATCGAATCTACTGATTTACTATTAGTACCGGATAGTAAACACAAATTGTTGACAACTGATGATATCAAGAAGTTCATTTATAGAATTAGCTGCTAATTAGAGCTTATCTTGTCCAAGAGATTACCAATTAAGTCAGGAGTAAATTATTATCAAGTTGAGAATTTATATCAATAGAGTGATTTTTTTAAAATCAGTTGCCAATTTGACTTTATCAAGTCAATCAGATTTACTTTTAACAAAGGAGTAAATTGTTACCATGTTGAAAAAAATTGACGACACTGAAAAAGAGCATTTTTGATATCAGTTCCAATTTTCTCTCATCAAATCAAATTACCACTATTAAGACAGTAAACAGTTTCCGAGTTGTCAACTGATGATATCAAGAAAGTCATTCTTGACATCAATATAATCTAATCAAATTGAACAGTTTTATTATTAAAATACATTAAAGTGATGACTGATGATATCAAACAGGGTAACTTTTTGGAAACAAGCTGCTGTGATCTTATCAAATCAATCAGAATTATTATGAATTGAATAGGCACTGAGCGAGTACTGACGAGAAAAAAGGCATTTTTGAAATCAGCTGCCAATTTCTTCTCTTATCAAATCAAGAAGATTTACTGTTAAAACAGGAGTAGACAAATGTTGAGAGGTGTGAATTGATGACAGCAAGATCATTTTTTGAAATCAACTGATGATTTGATCTATCAAATTGATCAGACTTACTATTAAGACAGGAGTAACAGTCACCGATTTACAAGAAGGTTGCTATCAAGAAGGTCATTTAAAACAGATGCTAATTTGCTCCTATCAAATCAATCAGATCAGCTTTTAATTCAGCGTAAATACATACATTGAGAATTGAGGAGTGAAGAACACAATTTGGAATTGCATTGCCAATATGACTATTGAATTGACCAGATTTCCGTTTAAGAAAGGAGTAAATGGATACCAAGTTTAGAATTTTTGATACTGTGAGTTATTTTTAATTAAGCTTCCAATTTGACCTATCAAATCATTCAGATTTATTATAAAATAGGAGTAAATACATACTGATTTGAGAATTGATGATATTAAGAAGGTAATACTAAATTCAAAGACCAAAATGACCTTATCAAGTCAATCAGATTTACTTTTAACAAAGGAATAAAAGAGATACAGAACTGAGAATTGGATGATATCAAGAAAGTTGTTTTTGAAATCTGCTGTCAGTTTGATTGTCAAATCTATCAAATTAATTGTTAAGGTCAACATGTAGGTCATTTTTTAAAACAGTTTCGTTTTGATCTTATGAAATCAATCAGATTTACCTTTAAACAGGAGTAAATAGATACTTTCTTCAGAACTGATGATATTTGAAGGTCATTTTTTAAAAATCAACTGCCAATTTGACATCAAATCGATCATTAGCTTTACTATTAAGACAGTGAGTAAATAGGAACTGTGTTGAGAATTGATGACATCAAAAAGTTCATTCTTGAATTGTTGCTTGTTCAACGTTGTTTAATTGATCAGATTTACTACTAAGACATGAGTGTCAATACCGAGTTGAGAATTGATGATATGTAGCTTCATTAAATCCACTGCCAATTTAAACTCATTATATCGATCAGGTTTACAATACACAGGAATAACAGACAGCAAGTTGAGAATTGATCATTTTACAAATAATATATAAACATGTTATAGAGAGCTGCAAATCGATTTCATACCAATAAGCCACTTTATATCCCAGTTGCCAATTTGAACTTACCAATTAGGATAGACAAGCAGATACCAAAGTGAGAATTAGAGACTAAAAGTCTATTTTTAAATCATTGCCAAATTTAACTTTTTTAAATTGATCATATAATAGCAACTATTTTATCAGTGTTGCCGATTTGAATTGAACTTAACCAATTAAGACAGGAACAACAGATATACCAAATTTTGTAACTGAGGATATCAAATCAGCTAATCACCCTTATCAAATCAGATTGACTATTAACACAGGACAAAAGACATCGAGCGAGATTCTGTTGATATCAGCAATGTCATTCTGTAATTAGTTGCCAATTTGTTCATCAATCGATATCAGACTACAAGGAGCAAATAGTTACCAAGTTGAGAATAATATCAATTACCAACGAAGGTAAAATTGATGTTACTGTTGCAGCAACATGGAACAGCACTTTTTCCACTAAACTCTGTCAATTTGCTTACCAGCTAATTCAAATCAAACCAGATTTTTAACAAAATTTAATGGGTTAGAAGAGATTAAGAAAATATTTTTGGGCCAAAATAATTAGAAAATAATTAAGATCTTTTCCTTTCGATAATAACAGAAACATTTCGATGGAGAAAGTTTGTTTATTTTTATTTTTTTAATCATATCATCTTTAAGCATGGCGAAAACGCCACTGATGCGCAGGCTACAAGAGCAGCGATCAGTGAGAAAAACCGGAAACACAATCAACAAGAAACATGGATGAGCCAATTGTTCAATAGACGTGGTGGAGTGTGTGAACCGGGCGATAGCTAGGCTCACTCATCCAATGAAAAGAACAACAACAAAAATAAAAAGAAAAGAATAAAGCAGAGAAAACCGGAAACCACACCCAAACAGGAAACAAGGGTTGAGCATCTTCACCCGTCTATAGAGTGGTGGAGTGTGAAATCCTCGGGCGAGAACAATTATCTACTCCAATTAAAAGAATAAACAATAAAATAAAAAGAGGAAAAGATCAATAGAAAACTGAAATCACAACCAAACAGGAAACAAGGATAAGTTTTTCCTTTCACTCGTTTATTAAGTTTGGGGCAGTTTTCATTCATACTGTGTTATTTTTTTTACTGATTTGGTGGAGATACCTACAGAACATCATCAAACTCAAACAGTTTTCATTTTCCATTTTTTAGGCCATATGTTGGTAGCATTTTTATTACAGTTTTTAAATTTATTAATTTCGTTATAAATTCAGGCAATTAGGTCGCAGAAGGCCTTTACTCTTGATTTATAATACTTTTTCTTATTTACTCCATGAATAACCAAATGTTACCAAACTGCATAACCTTCTCCTACGGATGCACAATTGTGTTTTTTTCGATCTTCGCTCAGATATTATTCATTCAACACCAATCGTAGAAGGCCAACAAGAATTTTATCAATTCACAATAAAATTCATATTTATGTGTATTTCTCGTAAGTTTTTCTATAATTTTCGTTAATCAGCGCCTATAACACGAAGGGCAATCATTTTTTCTTCTTCTTCAAAAGTGACATTTTTACATAGCAAAAATTTGTTGGCATTTGAACAGCAATTTTTGAAACAATCGGTATTATGGTTCACATTGTAATATTTTTGTGAAATTCCAAGCCTAATTATTATATTATTTTATTTTTATTTACTTTGTGTATTAAAAATACTTAATGATGCAAGAAAAGAGAGAATCAGAATTTGTATCTAGCAAAAATGGATATTGAGTTGACCTTTTTGGACGATCATCTACCAAATTTTCCCGACACGATTTCTCGAATATTCACGCCGGTTGTTATAAACAAATATACTGTTTTGTCTATAAAAAAAAACAAATATAGTATCTACTGAAAGTAATTTTTGAAAAATAACTTTAAAATTGTCGGAGTTCTCAGTTTTTTTTTTATATATATATATATCACCCTGAGCAAGGTGGTAATGCCACTGATGTGCAGGGGGTTGGCGTAGAGATGAAAGATTGGAAGATAGCGCCGGAACCACATCCTAAACAGGAACAAGGGATGAGCCTCTTCACCTGTTCAATAGACGTGGTGGAGTATGCGAACCGCAGCGAGAGTTTACAATTAGCCTGACCCAATGTGTGCAGTCTACAATAACCTCAATCTTTTTATATCCATACCAATTTGATTTTTATCATTAAAATACTTTTAGGACGCCTACAATTGTCTTGATGGATTTTCCTTTGTTCGACATAAGTGGTTCATCAACAATTATGAGTTCATTATTTGCAGGATTCGAATCAGCCACCACCTGAGACATTAGAAAGCCCTTAGCTACATCAAAACTAACTCATTCATATCATCGAAAGGCAGGTTCTTCTACGAATAATCATTGGTTTATGACCGTCATCTACAACACCATTGTCAGTTCAAATAAGTAGCAGCACTGGTAACAATTTCTCACTTTTTTTTTTATTTGACGTTTCGGCTGTTACATGTTTGCTTTTCTCGGATACTTCGAATTATGATCGAAACAAAGTGTTTAGTTCAGTTCCGCCAATTCGAAGAAGGTCGGAGTTACGCACAGCTGGAAACGTTGCAATAATAATAAAGATGAGGAAAATACCCGAACAACAACAGACTGTGAATTTGCTGTTAAACGCCTATGCTAAACGTTATCGAAGTTTCGGCTATTAACATTTAACAGTTGCAGTGTCTCGAGCTGGAGCATCAAAAGAAACAAACATAAAATTAATTAGATTTCAGTTATTTGAAAGAGTGCTCAAGGTTTTCTTCTATTTTTATAAAAATATTTCGTTACTCTTATGGATACCAGATTCATTAATGTTAGAAGCTACTTTTAATTCTGATTTGATTTGTGCTGCGAGTCAACGTGTGAAGAAAGATGACGTTGCTTTTGTACAAAAAAAAGATAAAAATATATATTTCAATTCTGAGTGGTAAGTTATTTGTAAAATCAATTTTTATTATTCAGCGAATCTGAAATTGAACAATGGGATCAATGAAGTAAGTCGAAAGATACCACTAGTCAAACAAGCTCCTGACTATTTTCACGACTGCTAACTTATTCTTCCCACTTTCAGCTCTTGTCGTCTCCGCCTTTTATTGTCGTGCGTTCTGCCCGTTTACAGCTTTCTTCTCATTACTTTCGTTCGAAGAGCGGCAAATATTATTTTTAATACTGGTTCGACTCTTCCTCCTGATACTTTCTTTTTCCTCTCACTCTCACTTTAATTTCAACATCTTCACGCTCTTTCTTATTATCTCTCGTTGCATGTCAATCTCACGGATCTAATTGTTAAAATGGTTAACAAGTCTACAGAAATTTACATTTATCTTCCTCTTATTTATAAATAACATTTAAAACATTTATCTAGGTATTACGTTTGTAAATATTGGTTACCGCCAACTAGCTACTTTTTTTCATTCTCTTCGTCAATTCTTTCTATTCATCTAGAATGATTAGCACCTGTTAGGTCATTGAAAAAAACTCTAAAATATATGAAACATGATTAAAGATCTCGTGCGTATAAAACAAATCCTTCTCAAAATGTTTATATTATTTTTAAGAGGAAAGATCAAAGTAGTTTTAACGAGTTTGCAAAAAAAATTTTAATCCTTTCTGAACATTTTCGAAATTTTCGCCAAAAACGTTTTGTTTTTTGAAAAGTTTTGATTGATTTGTCGGCTAAGAAACGTTTTACTCCTAGATACCCAAACATCATATTTGCCATACTTTTTTTAGGCTAAAAATACATTGAATTGTGAATTCCCTTCAAAAATCAAACAATTGTTGGGATTTTGTCAGTCACATTTCATCTACAAAAATTATTTTAAAACTACTTTGAAATTATTTTTTAATTTTTTGATAATTTTTTTTTTTACTCGTTAAAATTTCACTTCACGCAAACTTGCATGAAAATGTTAAACTTTCCGCAGTTGTCAGTTTTTTTTATTAGTTCAAATTTTACAATTCATTCGGAACATAAATCATCTGTTTTTCAACTAAGCTTACAGTCACTATCCGAAAACCTTCTCTAAGAGCAGTGTTAAAACAACAAAATTGATATAATTAAATTTATAATCTTTAATTACTGGAATAAATAATAATTATTACATACAAACAAAAAAAATTTTTTTCGATTAATAATAAAATTTTCAAAAAATTGTTTTTATTTTAAAATTTTTTTATTATTATTGTTCTATTTAATGTATAAGCTTTTAAAAGTATTTTTAACCCCCAAAGAATTGACGGTGAGTAGACTTTTTAGTTAAGAGCTGATTAATATATTGCTCATTCAAAATTGAAAGTTTGGCCGAAAATCGTTTTACCCAAATATTTAAAAATGAATTGAATAAAAAAAAATTTCGTGTGTAAATATGTTCATTTACGTCTCCATTTTTTGAGTATATTGATGTTCCAGAGTCATAATACGTTTCCATAATTACATCTACAGTACTATAAAAATTAATTCAGATATTTTTACCATGCCTTCAAAAGCAAACTCAGTGATAAATTAATGATATGAAAATAAGTAAAAATGTTATAAATAACATGAATAACTTTGTCACATTTTAATTTCATTTTTCTTATTAAAATTAAAGTTATTTTAAAAGAAATTTAAATTTTTATTCAGAAAGCATATTCAAATATTCAAGCTATAAATTCAAACTAACATTCTATTAAATATTATATAATTGCTGAAATTATTATTCTAAATTTTACTATTTATTAAAAAACCAAAAAAAAAAAAAAAAATTAAAATGTTAAGTTTTTTTGGTTCGTATTGTCGTCACGCATTTTCCGTCTGATCTCATAAATCTTAACACACTTGCATTACGTAATCGTTAGATGACAGGTAGGGCTACCGTAGTTTTTAGGTAGGTTGTTTTTATTGTAAATTTTCATAGAAAGGAATTATGATCATTTTGAAAACAGATAAAGGTGGGGTTTAATTTTAAAAATTGACTTAAATGACATGTCAGCGAGGTGTATTTTAGTTTTGCAAGATTTTTAAACACAGAAAATTTCGAAGTTACCGTTTACATAGTGTTGACAGAATGTGTCGATCAATCAAAAATGGTGGGAAATTTAATTTGAATTTGTCCGATTTCAATAAAAATTAGATTAAAATCAACATAATTTCGTCAAAAAATACCAGTATTTTTTCTTTTTTAATTAAAATTTAACCCTGGCTTTCAATTAAAGCTAATTTTAAAGTCAGTACAAGTTATTTATTTTTAAAATTAAAATTTAAATTTAGGTAGAAAAATATCTATCTATCAGTATATTCATTCATTCATATATATATATATATATAAGACAGATTAAGATAAGAGATGCCTTGTCTAGAAAAAACATAGTGAACTAGCCTAAGTCGACGTCATTGTTACTCTATAGAGAGATTTTAAGTGAAACCTGGACTTTATAGTTTTGCACCATGACGAAGTTAAAATGCCTCCTTATTTACCACATAAACTATACAGTTAGATATAATGAGCTTTGTTTCTCTCGGCTTAAAGTATTATAAAATTGGCGCCAATTTTTCAAATTTGAAATGATCTCACAG
>JBBBDQ010018650.1:0-26678 GCA_037127315.1 Ascarosepion bandense | reverse complement strand
TGAGAAAAATAAACAGAATTTTTTTGGCCCGGCTATATGGCCGGAAATTACCCACTAAAAAAATGACCATGTGTCACATCTGGCCTTGCGTGGGAAGGCTAGCAAATACAGAAAAGTCTTAGGCGAAGGCATTCACTATTCGATAGTCGATTCTCTCCAACCCGTGGCTTGCCTATATGTTTTATTATTGTTAGTTGTACCTTAGTACAATAAATCTGTGTTATTATTCCTGGTGTGGTGTTCCATTCTTCAACTGATCATTTTATGCTGTATTCCTTTTCGGGATATATCAGTCTGAAAGGTTCAATAAGATCAAATTGGCAACTGATATAAAAAAGGAACTACAATCTGTAACTTTGGATGTTTATAAAATAGTTGAAGTGATTTGAAATACTGGTCTTCACAAGTTGAAAGGTTATGGTATTCCTGAATGAATATTTGAACTGACTCAATATTCCTTATAAAATTTGGTATCTATTTACTCCAGTCATAATAGTAAATCTGATCGATTTGATAAAATCAAATTGGCAGCCGATTCCAAAATGACTTTCCTGATATCATCTTTCAGCTCAATATCTATGTAATCAAGATCTGATCAACTTGATGAGATCAATTTTGCAGTCGATTTCAAAAATGACATTTTTGATATCATCAGTTCTCAACTTAGTATCTATTTACTCGTGACTTCGCCAGTAAATCTGATTGATTTGATATGATAAAATTGGCATTGATTTCAAAGATGACCTTTGTGACATCATCAATTTTCAATGCATTATCTATTTTCTCCTGTCTTTAATGTAAATCTGATCGATGTGATAAGTTCAAAGTATCAACTTAATTTTTAAAATGACTTTTCTTGATATCATCAATTCTCAATTTACTACTATTTACTCCTGCCTTAATTGTAAACCTGACTGATTTTGACTGAAGTAAAATTGGGAGCTGATTACAAAAATAAACTTGATAATATATGAATTCAACTCGGTATCTATTGCTCCTATCTTATAAGTACATCTGAGTGATGTGATACGATCTCAAATTAGCAGCTGATTTTTAAATGACGGCAGTATCATCAGTTAACAACTTCGTATTTATCAACTTTTTCTTAATAGTAAATTTGATCGATTTGATCTTCAAATTGGCAGCTGATATGTGTCGGTCATACTGAACTCCAGTATCATTATGATGTGACGTGAAGCCAAAGTAAATCTAGTCGATTTGCTAAGTTCAAATTGGCAGCTGTGATGAAAAATAACTGACCTTCTTGATATCATCAATTTTCAACTCATCATCTATTTACTCCTGCTTTATTTGTAAAACTGATCAGTTGATAGGTCCAATTTGTAAAATGACTATGTTGATGTTATCAATGCTCCAACTCCTATCAATTTACACCTGAATTTATAGTAAATCTGATCAATCTGATACATAATTGTCAGTTGATTCCAAAAATGACTTCCTTGATATCTCAGCTTGGTATCTATTTACACATGCATAATTGTAAATCAGATCAACATCATAACTTCAATTGTGATGGATTTTAAAAAAATGACAGCTGCTGATATCATCAATTCTCAACTTAATATTATTTATTCTCATGTTAATAGTAAATCTGATCAATTAAATAAGATCAAATTGACAGCTGAATTCAAATATGAACTTTTTGATAACATCAATTCTCAGTACAATTCCTATTTACTCCTGTGTAAAATCTGATCGATTTGATAAGGTCAAATTGGCAGTTGATTTAAAAACATAACCTCCTGGATGTCATCCGTTCTGAAAAGATATCTATTTACTCTGTTTTAAGAGTAAATTTGATTGATTTGATAACATCAAAATGGAAGCTGTTTTCAAAAATGACCTACACGATAACATCAATTCTTAACTCAGTGCCTATTTACTTCTGTGTAATAAATAATCGTAGATTTGATAAAGTCAAACTGACAGCACAAAAACAACTTTCTTGATATCATCAATTCTTAGCTCAGTATCAATTTACTCCTTTGTTCCCAAAAATTAAATCTGATTGACTTACTAAAGTCAAATTAATGATTTAAAAAATTTTCTTTCTTGATATCATCAATTCTCAAATCAGTATGTATTTACTCCTATTTATCATAAGTCTGAATGATTTGATAAAGTCAATTGACTTAATTAAAAATGACTCCCTTGATATAAAAAATTCTAAACTTGGTATCAATTTATTCCTGTCTTAATTGGAAATCTGGTCAATTTCATGTGGTCATATTGACAAGATTACATTCTTCTTATCATCAATTCACAACTGGCTGTATTTACGCCTGTTTAAAGGTAAATCTGATTTCGTTAGAATTTTAGAACATATTCGCCATCATGATTTAAAAAATGACCTTGAGAGCATCATTCCTCAAATATTTATTATCTACTTTTTTTTATTTCTTTATAGTAAATCTGATCAATTTGATAGATCAAATTGACAGCTGATTTACAAAAATGACCTTGATAACATCAGTAACAATTTACTCCTGTCTTAATAGAAAATCTAATCTAATTTGATAGATCAAATTGACAACTGATTTCAAAAATGACCTTCTGAATGTAATAATTTTCAGCTCAGTATAAATTTACTCCTGTCTTATTAATAACTCTGATTGATTTGCTAAGCTCTAAAATTTAAAATCTAAGCTGATTTCTAAAATGACTATCCTCATTTAGGATTTTGTCATCAATGCTCAACTCCCTATGAATAAATTGTAAATCCGATTCATTTGGCGTGATCAAATTGGCACCTGATTTCAAAAATGACCTTCTTGATGTTATCAATTCTCAACTTGATTTCTATTGACTCCTATTTTAATAGTAAATCTGATACATACTTTGCAGTTGATTTCAAAATGACTTCCTTGATATCCTCAATTCTCAACAACATCTATTTACTCCTGTTTTAATTGGAAAGTTCATATCGGTAACCATAATAAAAAATGACCCTCTTGATATGAGCAATTTGCAACTCTGCTTTATTTGTAAAAACTGATCAATTTGATGAGGTTAAATTTGGCAGCTGATTTCAAAAATGAACTTTTTTTGTAGGTATCTCCACCAATCTGCTAAAAAATAGCACAATATAAATAAAAATACCCCACACTAATAAGAAATGAACGTTTTCCATCGAAATGTTTCTGTTATTATCAGAGGTAAGATCAAGTATTTTTTTAATTATTGAAAAAGAATTTTTAATCTCTTCTAACACGTTAAAAATTTTGTCAAAATCTGGTTTTGATTTGAGTTAGTGGGTAATCGATAGTTACGAGAGTTTGGAATGGAAAAGTTAACATTGCATAACACTGTTTTTTTTTTTTTTCAACTTGAACAGATCAGGTTTGTAGCTGATTTCAAAGAATATCTTCTTGATATCATCCGTTCTGCTCTAAGTATCTGTTTACTCAATGACATCATAGTAAACCTGATTGATTTGATAAGATAAAATTGGCGGCTGATTTCAAAGATGATCTTCTTGATATCAATTCTGAATACATCATCTATTTACTCCTGTAAATCTGATCGATTTAAAAATGTCAAGTTGTAGCTGGTTTTAAAAATGACATTCTTGATATCAGTAGTTCTCAACTCGGTGTCTATTTACTCCTGTGTTTATAGTCAATCTGATTTGATAGAAGGTGAGATTAGAAGCTGATTTGAAATAAACTTAATGTCATCAGAGAGAGAGGGAGACAGACAGACAGACAGACAGACAGACAAAAATATTAAAAAGCTAGTTAAGGCATTTTTTAAATATTCAAAGGAATGGAAGTAAAAGGGGAAAAATTTATTAATAAAAATCCATTTCTTTTTACTTTTTGAATCTGAAGCAAAATTCGGCTTGCAGTTTGCGTCTCTTTCTCTTTTTTTTTTTTTTTTTTAGGGCACTTCGTTGTCTATCCACTATTTTTCTTTTGAGGCTTTTTTGTCATCACTCACTGCAGGGACCAGTTTACGGGAGAACGTGTTGCTGTTGGTCGTGTGTATATTCAAGCCAGAGAAGATCGAACACCTCAACATTGATGTCCTCTTCCCAATCATCAGAGGACTGGCCAGGACTTCCGATATCAGGAGTTTATTCGAGTAGTCAAATCGCTTCATCAATTTTCTAAATAACTTGTATGTTCCCGATGTTGATCCTCTGAAAACTTTGAAGGTCTTTTGGCAGACATCCCACGCCTCTCTTTCCAAACGGAACAGAACTCCTAAAATTAAAGCATATTTCAAGAAATTTGAAAAAACAGCTTGGAACTTGTTAACAAAATTTGAACAGAAAGATATTTTTTCTTTTTCTCACCGACGAAGGTTTCATGACAAAATGACAGACGATTGCAACTTTGCTGAACTATGTCCTCAGCGTAGATGATATGATGTGTTATATTGGAATGATGCTTTGTGTCAAAATTTTCTTTTCTGTACTTTTGGTAGAAAATCATTTCTGGATAGCATACTTTTTGTCATTATATATATATATATATATATACATACACGTGTTTCGAGCCTAAAATTGACTCTCTTTAGGCGAACAAATTCGTGGTTTTATGTTGGTTTTTTCTTCGAATATCTGATCATTCTGTTTGAAGTTAAAAGGAAGTATGTGAAAAATAAATAAATAAGAACGGTAAAAAATTTTATAAAAAAATAACAAAATAAATCAGAATAGTCTAAGACGTGCCAGATCACATGGTAGCTTCCCCTGTCGTGGATAGGGGTCGCAGGTTCGAATCCTGCCGAATGACGCATACATTTTCGTAAAAAGTTTATCGTAAATAATCAGGCCAGTAGATATCAATATATAATGCTGTTTTTAATTTAAAAACAGATATCAACAAATACGAGTATCGATATAAAATAATGTTCAAACAAATCATTTCATATATATATATATATATATATATGAGAGAGAGAGAGAGAGAGAGAGATAGATAGATATATAGATATTGGGCAGGTATTTTTCAGTGATTTAAGGGCTTAATAAGTGTTGTTTAACAATTTTCCTATATTTCTGCTTTAAAGATATATTGAAAAGAAGGTTAATGGTCAAAAGTAATAGAATTCTTAGGAACCTTGTTGATTTTTATCAAAATTTGTGTGTATATATATATATATATATATATATATATATATACTACCAATATTTTAAGTTGGTAGACATATCTGAGTTGCTACGACTATCTTTTTGCTTTTTCTTTAACTGAAATTCATAACCAGCCAAGACTGAGAATTACTTAAGTTTGTACCTGTCAGTAATCAAACTATTATCATGTTTCTGTCTGTTCGTTAGAAAATACAGGTTCGATTGATGACAAACAACTTTCTTTAGTAAATTTTCTCTATCTTGGTAGGTTGTGTGGTAAGGAAAAAATAAAAAGTAGCGTTGAAAAGCGAATTCAAATATGTGCACCAAGTAAAAAATTATGTTTAGAGTACTAAAAAAAAATTATATGCATGTGTATGAAATAGAAAAATTACAGGTATCCTATAAATTCCTTTTAAATAGGATTCTGTCATTTAAGAAAATAATATTGATTTATTCTTATCGTAGTTTTAAAGTTTAAATAGGGTCAAAAAAATTTTCACGTGGAAGTTTCAGATAAGCAATCATTCAAGGTTTCTGAAAACAAAGGCGGGGGTGGGCAGATGACATCCAGGTTTTCCTTTTAAATTTAAGGATTTAGGAATAAAACACTGAATATAGTAGTTAAAAACAAAAATCTGCGGAATATTTTCTAATTGTTGTAAGACGAGCAGAATATCAGTTTTTTTTTAATTCATTGTAATAAATTATTTTTTAATAAAATTAGGAATATTTAATATCTTTAATAAAAATTTTTCGATGACCGTTATCATAAATTAATGAGAAATTACGAATTAAGACATTTCTCATTGTGATTTGTTAATTTTTCTTCGATTTCCGGAAATGTGCTAAGTAGTGAACGTTCCGTTGCACGTCATTGTTTCCGAGCTGGTCTCGAACGCATTCAAACCAAATTATTTCCAACCAACTTCGAAAGGAGTAAATGAAAACGTTTTTACTTCATTAATTGGAAAATGTAACCTTTTTCATTTATTCAAACTATTTTCTTCAGTAGATACCCTGTTTTTAAACTATTAAAAAGATTTCTTGAAAGGGTGGTTACATAATTGTCAAGGGTTTTGTTTACATTTCGAGGGAGCGCTTAAAACTTTCACTTTTTTCTTTGGTCATGTTTAATATCCCGGAAATAAATCCCGTAAATGCAATGTCAAAAAAAAAAATAAATAAAATTTTACTATGTGTTAACCCTTAGGTGCATAGTACATGAAGGTTCTCAGTATACGTGGAGGGGTCGAAAACCCACCCCAATATTCAATAAATGTGGTCGAGGTTAGAAATTTTCCTCACATTTTCAACGTCTCTTCGGCAATGAGAAGAGAATCAATGAAATTGAAATAAAAAGTTAGATTTATTTTGCATTCACCTGTGAAAATCTATTAAATTTGACACAAATAACAGAAGATAAATTCAAATACAACAAACGAGATTTATATTTAAAATAATTTTTTTATTAAGACCTGCTTCTAAGGTAAGAGAAAGATTGTTCAGACAAATAGAAAAATAGAATTAAAAAAATGTCATGTGATTCCGAGTGAAAGACAATATTTCCTTGGTCTCCGTAACTGTCCCCGTATTCACGATAGGGAACTTTCCAATTTCCAAACGAATAATAGTTGGAAAAAAATCGATCTCCTTGGTTCAATAGGAGATTTCCTGATACTCGCGGCTTTTCCATAGGGTTCCAGAGGATATTCTTTCAGACATTTCTGAAGAAAAAACACCGGAAAAGCAACAGGAGTGCTACTGAGACGATCTTAGCAAAAAAAAAAAAAAAAAAAATTCCTGTTGGTCGTGTGCTTTTAGTTAGGCCAGAAGATAAATGGACTTTCACACTTCGACACTGATTTGTTCTTCATCAGAAGACTGGCCAGGACTTCTGGGTGATCCGAGGCAAGCGATTCTAGCTGTTCAATAGCTTTAATCAACATTCTCATCACGGAGGTGTACTCGAGATGGCCTTTTCACTCATTTGGGAAGGTCCTTGGGGCGACATCGCACGCTTCTCTTCCCATATAACAAGGACACCTAAAAATAAAATAAAAATTGAGGTACCTACAAAAAAAAAAAAAAAACACTGCTCATTTTCGATACCTCAATTTAAATTTAATTTTTAAAAATAAAAATGTTTTTTGAAGCTTTAATTGAAAACCAAGAGATTAAATTTACTAATTACTGTAAGCAAAATACCTGGTTTAGTTCAAACCGAAATTATATTGCTCGGAATCACAAATTTACCTGCTGAAAAATTTTTTTTAAATTTACCGCCATTATTGAGTAATCAACACATCATATAAACAGTAGCTAAATTTCTGTTTTAAAATCTTGCACAAAATAAATATACCTTCTTGACACGTTATTTAAGTTGATTTTTATAATTGAAACTTGGTTTTTCTGATTTCAAACAAGAATTAGAGGTGCTTAATGTCGGGAAATTTACGAAATAAATCACTCTTTAATAATAGTAGCCCTCTTGTCAACGCTTATCTAGGCGATAAATTACGTGTTGACAAATAGCAGGTGTGAATGACGTTTGGATGGCGACCGAAAGTGACAAAAATTCATTGTCGCTTAAAACGTAATATTTGGAAATTTAAATTTTTGTTGTTGTTTTTTAACTAAATAGTAAAATTAAAAATTTAACATAATATTTTCAACAAGTATAATATTTTATAGAATTTTAGTTTAGATTTATAGCCAGACTATGCTTTCCGAATAAATAAAAATAAAATAGGCTTTCCGAATAAATAAAAATGAAATAGGCTTTCCGAATAAATAAAAATGAAATAGGCTTTCCGAATAAATAAAAATGAAATAGGCTTTCCGAATAAATAAAAATGAAATAGGCTTTCCGAATAAATAAAAATAAAATAGGCTTTCCGAATAAATAAAAATGAAATAGGCTTTCCGAATAAATAAAAATGAAATAGGCTTTCCGAATAAGTAAAATGAAATAGGCTTTCCGAATAAATAAAAATGAAATAGGCTTTCCGAATAAATAAAAATGAAATAGGCTTTTTCCGAATAAATAAAAATGAAATAGGCTTTCCGAATAAATAAAAATGAAATAGGCTTTCCGAATAAATAAAAATGAAATAGGCTTTCCGAATAAATAAAAATGAAATAGGCTTTCCGAATAAATAAAAATAAAATATGCTTTCCGAATAAATAAAAATAAAATATGCTTTCGAATAAATAAAAATAAAATATGCTTTCCGAATAAATAAAAATAAAATATGCTTTCCGAATAAATAAAAATAAAATATGCTTTCCGAATAAATAAAAAATAAAAATATGCTTTCCGAATAAATAAAAAATAAAATATGCTTTCCGAATAAATAAAAATAAAATATGCTTTCGAATAAATAAAAATAAAATATGCTTTCCGAATAAATAAAAATAAAATATACTTTTTTCTGAATAAATAAAATTTAAATTTCTTTAAAAGAAATAGTAAAATTAAAATAACCGAACTATGTTATGTTATTTATTAAATATTTTTATGTTTAGATATTACATATTTATCTTACATTATTAATATGCTTTCTGAAAAAAATTAAATTTCTTTTAGAATAATTTTAATTTAATAAAAAAAGAATGAAATTAGAATCAAAGTTTGGTTTGTTTAGTTTTCGATGTAAAGGGAATTCATCCAAACACTTGTTAACTTCTAAAAACAATACGACCTCTACGGAAACTTATGACTATGGAACACCGTACTTAATAAAAATTTCCAAATTTTTTTTTTTTAATTATCTTAAAAGTAAAATGGGTGAATGATTTTTATTAAACTTTTTTCAATTTTCATTAGGCAATATAATAATCAATTCTTAAGTAAAAAAAGAAATTCAACAACGTTTTTATAACAGGTTTTTTAAAACATTTTTAACACTTTTATGAATTAGTATAATAAAAATATAAAAAAATAAAAACAATTATTTCAAAAAATTTATTAGTAAACAATTTTTTTTTTCTTGAACTATAATGTCCTTAATAATTATTATTATTTATTCCAGCAATTTAAAAAGTTTATCAAATTAAATTATATCAAGTTTACAATGCATTTTTTTTCTTACTTTTCGGAGCAGATTTTCCGGCAGGTTGTCCACTTTAGAATAAAACATAGATGATTTATATGCCCCAATGAGTCCTGCATTTAACTAATAAAAAAATTTATACAGCTAATTAAAATTTATTAACATTTCATGGATTTACGTAGAGGGGGATAACAGAATTAAAAAAATATTTTCACCAAAAATTTTAAAAAATAATAATTTCAAAATAATTTCATTCATTTGTGAATGAGTGTGAAAGTTACATTCAAATCTGAATATTTGATTTTTGCGAGAATTTTTTTTCAAATTAATGTGTTTGTTACCGTGAAAAAGTGGGTTGTGTCATTATTACCACGTAACCTCTTGTAATAAAGGCGCTTAATATTTTTTTAGTCGCTAACTCAAATAAAACAACATTTTCTATCAAAATTTCGAAAATGTTAGCAGGGATTTAAAAATTTTTGAAATAATTAAAAATTGCTTTGATCTTTCTCTTAATAAAAATATAAATATGAAAAAGAAAGAAACCGTTGCAGTTTTCTGATTGGCAGAAGGTTTCGAGCCAAAATGACGTCATAACATCGCCATACATGACAGATAGTTGCTACTCCGCTAAAACATGTCTACGGCCCCAAGTGTGTGCGTGTGTAAGAATTATTTCAGGAACACCGGTCGAAAATTTAGTTGTAGTAAACGAATTACGATACCTCCATGTTAACGAATGAGAGATAAACGGCAAACCTTCTTGAGAAGCTTGAAATATAACAAAAAGCTAGCTAGGACATTTTCATTTTAGATATCCAAAGGTGTGGACTGTGTAGCTAAATAAAAAAATTGGAAAAGAAAAAAATATGATAGAAATTTGAAAATATTTCTTACCATTTGAGCCTGAAGCTAGTTCGGCTTCTAATTTTCGCTTCTTTTCTTCTGAAGTTATGCCTTTCTTTTTCTTTCAAATACAGAAGAAAAAACAGACTTTTCCTCCTTGAGGTATTTTGTTACCTCGTCGATGATTTTCTTCTGGGAGGCCTTTTATCGTCCCTTACAGCGGGGACCAATTCTCAAAGACCTTCCAAAAGCATTGTCATCTCTTTCCTTCGTTCTCTTTCTTGGTGGTTGTGTTGTGCCTTTTCGACCTGGCTCATACGTTTTCTTTCGTTCGACTGTAAATGAATAAATAAAAAAAGTTATCGGACCGGTTATCATATCTATGATGATGATATAACCCCTGAAAAAAACGGAACCTTAATATCCCTATTTATTATATTTAATTTTAACAGAGTGTAAAATAAATTAACTAATTTCCTTAGGACTAAAAATAAAATAAGTAAATAAAATAACTCACCACATTTTCGACTGGGTTCAGCAGCGGGAATGAGTTCGTTCTTTCGTGGCCGACCTCTTTTCACAGTTCCTTGTCGAGGGTGGCCGGAACGAGCTGTTCGGTTTGGATTTCGGCATCGCCGGAGCAAAATCAGATTCGGTTACTAAGCCCCCGAACAGCTCCGGTTGGGGGTCAGAATAATGGTCAAGAGTGCTAGGCTCATGGCCAACGTGTCGGAAAAATTTCCCTGAGAGGATTTCTTTCTTCCTCATTTTTATCTTCCACAAAAAATTGAGAACCATATGTTTGAAATAAGTCAGGAAGATATTCGTTAATCCATGTTTCTTTCAAGGAATATTCATGAATCGTCTCATGTCGCCCGCAAGCTTTATTTATGAAGTGGGCGGAGCCGACGAAAAAATAGACCAACCAATCGAATTGAACCTAATAACGGGAAATTTTTGTTTTGTTCCCTGAAGCCCTTTTTTCCCTCCAAAATTTTTTCAAAACATCACTATTTCTATGCAAATGTATCTGCTGAACTCAAAATCATTTTTACTTCCATTTTGCGATTAATGCGCGGAAAATGAGTTCGAAACACAACAAACCGCGGAGTGATCGCTACAAAGGGAGCAAGACGGATTCAGTATCCGAGAGAGAGAGAGAGAGACAGACAGAGAGAGAGAGAGACAGACAGACAGAGAAGAAGGTATTTTTAAATATTCAAATGCATGAAAGTAAAAAAAAAAATACCTTAAACGTAATAAAAACGAACTTTTCCCGTCAAAATATTTCTGTTATTATCAAGAGAAAAGATTAAAGTATTTTTTAATTATTTAAAAATATTTTTTAATCTTTTTTAACACACGTTAGAAATTTTGATTTTAGTTAATTGCTTTATTTATTTATTTATTTATTTTAATTTTTTTACCATTTTGATATTAAAATTTTGGGTCTTGGTAATCCTTCACCTTTTCAATATTTTGTGTGTACTGTTTAATTGTACTGTTCATAATTAATGGCACTTTTTATTTATTCTGATTTTAAAATTTATTAAACGAAAAGAAGAGTACAAAAAAGGCTGGAGAAGTGTGCTGATTCATTGCATCTACACTATTAATTGGCTTTTTATTAAATTATTTCTTTATTTTAACTTATTTAAAGAAATTTAAACAAAAAAATAAAAATGTAACGATCAAACAATTAACGTTATTTATGTTAAGAATAGAGAAAAGTATTGCCAGTGGTCAGGAAGAAAAACATTACTGACCTAATTGCACGGATATGTCACAAGTTTAGGACAATGGCTGAAAGTTAACTGTTTTATAGCCCGCAGATTCACGGCTTTGTGCCACAAAATTTATTAAACGAAAATCCACACACACAATATATATGTACACACACACATATGTATACATACACACACATTTATACATGCACACATTTTAAAATATATTATCTGATAAAATTAAATTTGTATAATCAATATTTAACAAAAAAAAAAAAAAAAAAAATTATGCACTTTTATTTTTAACTTACTACTTGTTTTATTCTTCTTCAATGTGCCGTGTCCCTTCAGAACGTAGACAATCAAGGAGCCTTCCACATCTTCCTTTTCCTAGTAGCTTTTCTCCTGTAATCCCTTACAAACCCAGCTCTGCCATTTATTTCCTCAAACCTATCAAGATTTACTTTAAATAAAACCTAATTCATTGAAACTTAAGTTTAATTCATTACTGTTATTTTTTAAATTTTTTTACCAGTTTGATATTAAATTTCTGGGTGCTTGGTAATCCCTTTTCAATATTTTGTGTGCACTGTTTAATTGTACTGTTTATAATTAATAGCACTTTATTCCGATTTTAAAATTTATTAAACGAAACGAAACACTACAAAAACGGTGGGAGGAAATTGATAACGATTTATTAAATTTATAATGTTAAATGGTAGTGACAAAATTGTTTCTTCTTCTTAACTTCCGTACAAAAAATAATCAAACAGTGAAAATAAAATGTAACAATCGCTCAAAAATGACCGAAAAATTGAAATAAAAAAAATTGAAAAATTTTATATTCTAATCAATATAATTTCTGTTGAAAATACACCAGAGTATTTTTGCCACTGGAAATAGGAAATTTAATCATTTAACTTTCAATTAAAACTTATAATAAAACCTTCAAGAAATCATTATTTTTCAAAGTCAATTTACAAAGTTTACGAAAATGAGTGGGGGTACATTTCGCAAAGGCAGAAAAATTTGTTAAAAACATTTAAGAGGCAATTATGCCTTTTAGTTTGTTCAGTATTTAATTGCTAATTTTGTTTAAAGATTCCCAATTAATAAAAGTTTATATAATCTAAATTTAATTCTTCTTGGCCATCAAATGCAATGCATTTGCGGAAATAATCTTCGATTTAAAGATTTGACAAATTAAAGTGAAGACTTCTCCAATTTAATCTTGATTAAAATATTCCTGATGACAAACATCCCAAAAGTGGTTTCGAGGCTGTTTGGGTGGAGTGAACCGAAAGGGTTAAAAAAGTTTTATTTTTTCAATTTTCAGAATATCATTTTTTAAAATTGAATGTAATCACATTCATTAAGTAAAAATGACACCCTAATCTGCTGTTTGAATCGACAACCTAGAATTTCAAATTAGTCTAATTTGGAAAAGACATTTTATTTTTTGTTTGTCGATCAACACATTCAAATTTCGAGTAACAAGTCCTTTTATTGTATTTCCTGTTTTAAAATTAATCGTAAATGGACAGAAAAGATTTTTTCTAATGAATAACGAATAAATATATCATAAGTTTAACTTTAGTTTAAAAAAGATTATTTCTGTCCGAAGAGGAAAATTGTTTAAAAATAGTCATTTACAACCCAAAAGGAGATTAAAATAAATAGCTAAGGGGGAATAACTATATATTTTTGCAAAACAAATTTACCAATTCTTATTGCATCTTTATTTTCTTATTTTCGATAACCAAAAATAAAATTCAAAATATATAATAAAGTAGGTACCTCCATTACGTCACAAAAATCCATCGCAAAAAAAAGTTTAAAAGGTTAAAAACTTAATAAAGAAATTTTTCTATCCAAAACGTTTATAATATTATGAAGAGGAAAGATCAAAGTAAATTTTAATTATTTTATAAAAGTTTTTAATCCCTTTTAACATTTTCCGAAATTTTGTCAGAAAATTTTTTTTTGATTTGGAGTTAGCGTGGTTAAAAATATTACGTCTATGTTATAATTGATTACGTCATTTTTTTCTTCACTCACTTTTTCGTTTCTGAACACATTAATTAGGAAATTCTCGCAAAATCAAATATTTGTCGGATTTTAATGAAACTTTCAGTACTCATTAACAAATGAATAAAATTATTTTTGAAATTATTACAACTTCTTAAAATTTTGATGAAAACAATTTTTTTTTAAGTCTATTTACCCCTTCAAAAGTAAATTCATGAAATTTTAATGAATTTTAATTTTCTGGAATTTTTTTGTTTTATTAGTTAAACGCAGAACTCATCGATATAAATCATGTATTTTTTTAATTTAAAATTATGAAACACGATACCAAAATCTGCTCCGAATAGAAATATAAAAAATGCAATAAAACTTTGATATAATTTAATTTGATAGATTTTAATTATGGAATAAATAATAAAATTAAGGACATTATAGTCTGAAAAAAAAATTTTTTTTGATTACTAATAAAATTATAAAATAATTGTTTTCATTTTTTTATTTTTTTATTATAAATAATGTATAAAGTTTTAAAAATATTTTTTAAAATCTTTTAAAGAACTGTATTTGTTTTTCCTTTTAGTTAAATTGATGATTATACTGTCTATAAAACAAAAAAAAATTAATAAAATTTTCACCAAAAATATGTTTAAACAGAAAAAAGTAATTAATTATTTATTAAAATACGTTCAAAGTTATAAAGTACGATGTTCAAATCTTATAAAGTACGGTGTTCCATATGGGTAAAATGATTCTATAAGTTAGCAAGCGTTCTGGCAAAACATAACGCAATTTCAATCTTACGTTTCTAAAATTCAGCAACCTGTTTGCAGTAATTCCATCAACATTTAAAGTATCTTTTTGCTTTAAAATCTTTAATTTTGAATTAATTGTGACCGTAGGTGCATTAAAGTAATTCATGATAATTAAAAAGATATGTATTGAACACTACAGTACAGTTCAAGAAAATAAAAACATTTTCATAACTGAACTTCAAGAAATATTCACGATAAAAGTTTGTTTAATTAAATTTGAAGAATTATCATAAATGGTAACTTTTTATACGTTTCGGAATTACCTAACTAACCATTATAAAAATTTCTACTTGATTTTTTTTTTGAGATTTTTAGACAAACTTGTCAAACATTTGTTCGCACTTTTGTCTAAAATACCCCCTCACAGAAAAAAATAATTAACAGAAATGAATCTTCTGATTTTGTTATAAATTTAAAAAAAAATGAAAAAGGCATTCATTTCAAAATTCAGAATAATTTAAGATTGTGACATTTTTTTTTATTAAATTTGAGAATTTTTCTTTCTTTTTCCCCCACTTACATGTTCTTTCAATTTTTTTTTTAATGTGGACAAACCAAACGACAATGAAAAGTCTGGTTACATTTTATTTACACTTACCAAAATAAATTTGTTTTAAAATCTCATTGTTTCTTATTAAATTACAATTATTTTAAAAAGAAATTTAAATTTTAAATTTTATTTATTCAGAAAGCATATTCAAATGTCTGGCTATAAATCTAAACTAAAATTCTATAAAATATATAAGTGCTGAAATTGTTAAATTTTTAATTTCTATTTGTTAAAAACAAAAAAAAAAAAAATTTAAATTTTTAGCACGATTGGTCACCATACACTGCGTATCTATCAACATCCGGTAGCTGTCATCTTTCGACACCTCTATGAGTTACATAACAAAAAAAGGACTACCGTAATTAATTTTGTTTTTTTTTTTGTAAATTTCTGGCAGTAAGCAATTATTAATTGATTGAAAATAGGTAAAGGTAAGTTTTAATATTAAAATTTGACTTTAATAACCTGTCAGCGCGTTTTTTATTTTTCAAGATTTTTAAAAACAGAAATTAGGCTACTGTTTAATTAACGAGTCATTCAATCAGAAATGGCAGTATATTTAAAATAAAAATTAAAATTTTAGATTTAAATCAATATAATTTAGGTTAAAAATTACACCAGTATGTTTTGCTTACTAGAATTATTAAATTTAATCTCTTGGCTGTCAATTAAAGTTAATTTTAAAGCTTGAAGATAACTTATTTATTTTTAAAATTTCAATTTAATTTTAAGTGTAGGTATAAAAATGGCTCCAGTGGAGGTACCTATTAAATAAAGTAATAATTAGGCTTGGAGAGTTTTTTAAATATTTAATGTGAACCCACAGTATCGATGACTTCAAACTTATTTATTCAAATGCTTTTAGAATTGTTATCTTAATGTAAAGTATAAAGGATCGCCGTTCGTATTTATTTACCATGTAAATAGAAAGGATCGCCGTTCGTATTTATGAAGGGTTGATTAACTAAAGATTATTAAAACTTTTGACGAGAAATACTCATAAAATATGAATTTCATTTGTGAATGTAAGGACAATTCCCATTCATCTTCTAATTTCGGTATTCGAATAATTAACATATAGGCAAATATCGATAAAAATGACTCAGTTGTTGCATCCGTAGGGAAAGGAATTATGTTATTCACATTAAGATAGGTACCGCCAGATTAAAAATCACTGCTCATTTCCGATCCCTCAATTTAAATTTAATTTTTAAAAGAAAATGTTTTCTTGAAGCTTTAATTTTAGCTTTAATTGAAAGCCAATAGATTACATCTACTAATTACAGTAAGCAAAATACCCTGGTTTAGTTCAAACCGAAATTATTATGCCTTTTATTTGGTTCAGTATTTAATTGCTAATTTGTTTCAAGTATTCCCAATTAATGAAAATTTATATAATCTAAATTTAATTCTTCTTGGCCATCAAATTCAATGCATTTTCGAAAAAGAATCTTCGATTTAAAGATTTGACAAATTAAGTGAAGACTTCTCCAATTTAATCTTGATTAAAAATATTCCTGGTGACAAACATCCCCAAAGAAGTGGTTTCGAGGCTGTTTGGGTGGAGTGAACCGGAAGGGTTAAAAAGTTTTTTTTTTTTTCAATTTTCAGAATATCATTTTTAAAATTGAATGTAATCACAGTAAGTAAAAATGACACCCTATCCTATGTAATCTGCTGTTTGAATTGACAGCCTACAATTTCAAATTAGTCTTCTATCAATATAATTTTCAATAATTTGGAATTTGGATAGTATTTTTTTTTGTTTGTCGATCAATACATTCAAATTCTTCATTACTTTCTACCAATAAACTACTGAAAAAACACCAATTTTGACACAAAGCATCATTCCAATATAACACATCATATCATCTACGCTGAGGACATGTTCAGCAAAGTTGCAATCGTCTGTCATTTTGGCATAGAAACAAATCAGAAAAATGAGAAAAATAACTTTCTGTTCAAATGTTCTGTACTCGTATCAAGATGGTTTTTTTAAAGAATTTCTTGAAATTTGATGTTTTAACTAAACTTTTTCTTAATTTTAGGAGTTCTGGTTGTCTGGGAAGGAGTGTGGGATGTCTGCCAAGGACCTTCACAAAGTTTGAGAAATCAATATCAAGAAAATATAGGAAATGAGAAAATTGATGAAGCTATTCGACTACTCAAATCATCTCCTTAGAGATCAATCAGAGATCTTAGTCCTCTGATGATTGTGAAGAGCTGAGTGTCCACCAAAGAAATCTATTGGACCAAGGAGATTAACTTTTTTTAAACTATTTGTCTGAAAATACAAAAGTTCTCACTATTGTGAATATAGAAGCATGACTTGAAATATTGGGCTGGAGATGTTGGATAAGAATAATCTTTGTTATAACAGAAAAAGATAAATATTGAGCAAATCTCTCTCTCTGTCTGTCTCTCTCTCTCTCTATATATATATATATATAATTCCAGGTGAAGAGGACTCAGTTTTACTATTTTAGTGCCCTGGCATTTATTTTATTATGAACAGTACTCAATATAATGAATATTATAGAGCTTAATATAAATTTATATAGGTAGTACTAAGAATATAAAACAGTGCATTTACCAGCACACCTCTTCATTTAATAATTACAAATACAAAAATAGAACATTCCTATCAAAATATAAATTTGGTATCTAAAGGAAACAAAAACAACACCCACATTAAAGTGGAAAATTCTAAAAGTTCATTATGTTTATACAAAAAGCTATATATTATTAAATCACTTGAGAATAAAAATCTATTAAATAAACGCAATGAGATAAAATGTCATATGTAGACATTGCAAAATATTCACATTGAAATGGATAAATCTAAATGAAATAACATGCATTATAATCAACAAAGGCTTAAGGAAAATAATTACTGACAAACTATCAAAATAAAATAAATTAAAACATAAAATTATTTATATATAAAAAAAAATTCTATTTATAAAAAAGCTTTACAAAAATAAATAGATATTAGAAGATGGTATAATGATAGCAGAAATTAAGTTAAAAATATTTTTACTTATAAATCAAAGATTTCGAGAAAATTACCCAATAGGAGACCAAAAATGATAAGAAAATGAAAAGGACAGCCTTGGTACTAAATGGGCATATCACATCAAAGACAAAACTAAGCAAAAATGAAAAAGGAAAGTGATGAGATTAAGTTAAATGAGATTGACATCTTGACCATAAAGGAGGGAAAAGAAAAGATAAGGGAAGAGAAAAAAGTATGTATTCTTTGGAGACCAAATTCCAAAATGAGTCTTCACTCTGATTAGTTGAAAGAAACAGCAAACTGAAGGTTTTTGTATTTAAATGTAAATCATCTGTACAACCATTATCAAGCATTGCCTGATGAAGAGAATCTATCTCGAAACATAGAAATTTACATGTTGCAATGTACAATTAATTCATAATGATATGTATAGATATATATGTATAGAGAGAGAATCTCCAGTAATGGAGATTCTTATCCTACAAGTGACATTTGGTCATTCAGTGAATAATATAACTGAAGTGATGAATTCTAAAGTTTCATTTTTAATTTCTCATCACTTTCATTTTCATTTCAATGTTCTGCTTCCATCAAGAAATGGACGAAGCTTAAAAAACGTCAAATCTCCTTCGCTTTATTTGCCTGTCCTGTCATCATTTGTATTGAATTAAATGAATTCTTGAGGCGAATTAAAATTCCTCTTAACTTGAATACCACTTTTAACTATTTCAATTTTATTGGTTTTTTCTTTGGTGCTAACAGACATTGGGGAGGTTTCATTAAATTTATTGGTTTTTCTTTGGTGCCTAACAGACATTAGGGAGGTTTCATTAAACTGTGAGGCAAATTTTGAACCGCAAACACATTTATTGCATATTGGGTAAAAAAATTATAATTCACTCTTTTATTTTGCACCTAAGAGTAAAAATATGAAAGTTTTGCATTTTTTTATCTAATATCAGATGTGCTGCCAAATTGGTTTTTTGCTTTTTGGGATTTTGTCTTGTGGTTGTTTTTGTTTTATTTGTATTGCTTCTCTCACTTTGATGAAAATTCTTGACATCATTTTGAAATCAGCTGCCAATTTGACCTCATCGAATCTATCAGATTTACTATTAGTACCGGAGAAAATACAAACCGAGTTGACAACTGATGATATCAAGAAGTTCATTTATAGAATTAATACTAATTAGAGCTTATCTTGTCCATGAGATTACCAATTAAGTCAGGAGTAAATTAATATCAAGTTGAAAATTTATATCAATAGAGTGATTTTTTTAAAATCAGCTGCCAATTTGACTTTATCAAGTCAATCAGATTACTTTTAACAAAAGGAGTAAATTGTTACCATGTTGAAAATTGACGATATCAAAAAGAGCATTTTTGATATCAGTTCCAATTTTTCTCTCATCAAATCAAACGTATTTACTATTAAGACAGTAGCAGTTTCTGAGTTGTCAACTGATGATATCAGAAAAGTCATTCTTGATATCAATATAATCTAATCAAATTGGTCAGTTTTATTATTAAAAAATACATTGTGTTGAGCACTGATGATATCAAATGGAGTAACTTTTGGAAACAGCTGCTGTGATCTTATCAAATCAATCAGAATTATTATGAATTGAATAGGCACTGAGTTGAGTACTGACGATAGCAAAAAAGGCATTTTGGAAATCAGCTGCCAATTTCTTCTTATCAAAATCAAGAAGATTTACTGTTAAAACAGGAGTAGATAAATACAGAGGTGTGAACTGATGACAGCAAGATCATTTTTGAAATCAACTGATGATTTGATCTATCAGAATGATCTGAACTTACTATTAAGACAGGGAGTAAATAGTCACTGATTTGAGGAAGGTTGCTATCAAGAAGGTCACTTGTAAAAACAGATGCTAATTTGCTCCTATCAAATCAATCAGATCAGCTTTTAATTCAGGCGTAAATACATACATTGAGAATTGATATGAAGAATACAATTTTGGAAATCAGCTGCCAATATGACTATTGAATTGACCAGATTTCCGTTTAAGAAAGGTAAATTGATACAGGATTTAGAATTTTTGATATCAAGAGTTATTTTTTTAATTAAGCTTCCAATTTGACCTTATCAAATCATTCAGATTTATTATAAAATAGGAGTAAATACATACTGATTTGAGAATTGATGATATTAAGAAAGATAATGTTTTAAATCAGTGACCAAAATGACCTTATCAAGTCAATCAGATTTACTTTTAACAAAGGAATAAAGAGATACAGAACTGAGAATTGATGATATCAAGAAAGTTGTTTTGAAATCTGCTGCCAGTTTGACTTTGTCAAATCTATCAAATTAATTGTTAAGGCTAACATGTAGGTCATTTTTTTAAAACAGCTTCCGTTTTGATCTTATGAAATCAATCAGATTTACTCTTAAAACAGGAGTAAATAGATACTTTCTTCAGAACTTGATGATATCAAGAAGGTCATTTTTAAAAATCAACTGCCAATTTGACATCAAATCGATCAGCTTTACTATTAAGACAGGAGTAAATAGGAACTGTGTTGAGAATTGATGATATCAAAAAGTTCATCTTTGAATTCAGCAGCCAATTTGATCATGTTTAATTGATCAGATTTACTACTAAGACAGGAGTAAATAAATACCGAGTTGAGAATTGATGATATGTAGCTCATTTTCTTTTAAATCCACTGCCAATTTAAACTCATTATATCGATCAGGTTTACAATTATGACAGGAATAAATAGACAGCAAGTTGAGAATTGATCAGTTTTACAAATAAGGCAGGAGTAAATACATAGAGAGTTGCAAATTGATCATATCAAGAAGGTCATTTTATATCCCAGTTGCCAATTTTGAACTTACCAATTAGGACAGGAGTAAATAGATACCATGTTGAGGTGAGAACATCAAAAAGTTCATTTTGAAATCAGCTGCCAAATTTAACTTTTTTTAAATTGATCATATGAAGAAAATCATTTTTATCACAGTTGCCGATTTGAACTGAACTTACCAATTAAGACAGGAATAAATAGATACCAATTTCGAGAACTGAGGATATCAAATCAGCTGCTAATCTCACCTTATCAAAATCAGATTGACTATTAACACAGGAGTAAAAGACACCGAGCTGAGATCTGTTGATATCAAGAAGGTCATTCTTAAAATTAGTTGCCAATTTGACCTTATCAAATCGATCAGATTTACAAGAGTAAATAGTTACCAAGTTGAGAATATATGATATCAAGATCATTTTTTAAATCAGCTGCAAAATTGATGTTATCAAGTTATAAAAAAACAGTTACGTAATGTTACCTTTTCCATTGTAAACTCTCCTAACAATTTGGTTACCAGCTAATTCAAATCAAAACCAGATTTTTAACAAAATTTCTAATGGGTTAGAAGAGATTAAGAAAATATTTTTAAATAATTGAAAATAATTTGATCTTTCCTCTTGATAATAACAGAAACATTTCGATGGAGAAAGTTTGTTTATTTTTATTTTTTAATCATATCACCCCAAGCATGGCGAAAACGCCACTGATGCGCAGGGCTACGTAAGAGTGAAAAGATTGGGAAAGAGAAAAACCGGAAACCACAACCTAAACAAGAAACAAGGGATGAGCCTCTTCACCTGTTCAATAGACGTGGGTGGAGTGTGAACCGGGCGATAGTTTAGTCTATCTACTCCAATTAAAAGAATAAACAATAAAAATAAAAAGTAGAAAAGATTGGAAAAGAGAAAAACCGGAAACCACAACCTAAACAGGAAACAGGGTTAGAGCATCTTCACCTGTTCAATAGACGTGGGTGGAGTGTGAACCGGGCGATAGTTTAGTCTATCTCTCCAATTAAAAAAGAATAAACAATAAAAATAAAAAAGTGAACTGAAAGAGAAAAACCGGAAACCACAACCTAAACAGGAAACAAGGGATGAGCCTCTTCACCTGTTTATTAAGTTTGGGGCAGTTTTCATTCATACTGTGTTATTTTTACCGATTTGGTGGAATACCTAAGAACATCATCAACCCGCCATTTCATTTTCCATTTTCGAGGCTATACAAGGCAGCGGGTAATTTTTAGCTGTTATTTTAAATTCTATTAGACTCGTTACAAATCTGTGCAATTAGGTCGGTAATGTTTTACTTCCTGACCACTGACAATACTTTTCTCTATTTATTCCTAACATGAATACTCAAATGTTACCAAACTGCATATTCCTTTCCCCTACGGATGCAACAACTGGGGGTTTTTTTTTCGATCTTCGCCCAGATATTATTCATTCAAACACCAACGTAGAAGGCCAACAAGAATTTTACTTGGATTCACAAATAAAATTCATATTTATGTGTATTTCTCGTAAGTTTCATAATTTCGTTAATCAGCGCTTCATAAATACGAAGGGCAATCATTTTTTCTTCTTCTCTAAAAAGTGACATTTTTACATAGCAAAAATTCTAATAAGCATTTGAATAAAATAATTTTGAAGTAATCGGTATTATGGGTTCACATTAAATATTTTTAGAAATTCCAAGCCTAATTATTATATTATTTTATTTTATTTTTTTATTTTGTGTATTAAAAATACTTAATGATCTGAAAAAGAGAGAACTGGTAAATTTGTATCTAGCAAAAATAGATATTGAGCGATCTTTGGACGATCATCTACCAAATTTTCCTGACACGATTTCCTGAATATTCCCGCCGGTTGTTATAAACAAATATACTGTTTAATTATAAAAAAAAAAACAAATATAGTATCTACTGAAAGTAATTTTTGAAAAAATAATTTTAAAATTGTCGGAGTTCCTTATTTTTTTTTTTTATATATATATATCACCCCGAGCAAGGTGGTAATGCCACTGATGTGCGGGGGTTACGTAGGAGTGAAAGATTGGAAAAAGAGAAAGCCGGAAACCACATCCTAAACAGGGAACAAGGGATGAGCCTCTTCACCTGTTCAATAGACGTGGGTGGAGTATGAACCGGGCGATAGTTTAGTCTATCTACTCCAATGTGTGTGTGTGTGTGTGTCTACAACAACCTCAATCTTTTTATATCCATACCAATTTGATTTTTATCATTAAAGCATTTTTAGGACGCCTACAATTGTCTTGATGGATTTTTTCTCTTTGTTCGACATAAAGGAATTAATGGTAGCATTATGATGTTCATTATTTACATGGATTCGAACTACTACCAACATAACCTTAGAAAGTCCTTGCTCATCAAAACTAACTTCATTCATATCATCTACAGGTCCTCTACTGTGAATAATCATTGGTTTATGACTGTCATCTACAAGTCACCCACCAATGGGGTCTAAAAGTAGCACTAGAAGGGCCCCTTCCTCACTTTTATTTGACGTTTCGGCCGTTATATGCTTCGGCTTTTCTCGGATACTTGGAATTATGATCGAAATAAAGTGTTTAGTTCCAGTTCCAAGCACCTGAAGAAGGCTGGAGTTAACAACAGCCGAAACGTTGTGAATATAACAATAAAGATGAGGAAAACACTCCGAACAATGTAAAAATACTGTGAATTTAAAGTGTTAAATGCCTAAAAAAAGTTGTACTGCTATTTTGAAGTTTCGGCTATTAACATTTAATAAACATGTCTGAGTACCAGACATCAAAAAATAAATAAATAAGGTGAAATTAATTAGATTTCGTTAATTTGAAAGAGTGCCTAAGGTTTTCTTTCTATTTTTTCAAAGTATTTCGTTACTCTTAAAGGGATACCAGATCTATTAATGTTAGAAGTTTTATTTTCTTTAATTCTGATTTGATTTGTGCTGCGAGTCAACGTGTGAAGAAAGATGACGTTGCTTTTGTAAGCAAAAAAAAGATAAAAATATATATTTCTAAATTCTGAGTGTGTTATTTGTGAAAATCAATTTTTATTATCTTGGCGTTGACCTGAAATTGAACACGGACCAATGGGCGGCAGTCGGAAAGACGCCACTACCTCAGGTCGGAAGCAAGCCTGACTATTTTCACGACTGCTAACTTATTCCTCCCACTTTCTGCTCTTGTCGTCTCTTTTATTTAATGCGTTCTGCTCGTTTGTAGCCTTTCTCCATTACTTTCGTTCGAAGAGCAGCAAATATTATTTTTTATTACTGGTTCGGATTTCTTCTCCTCCCGACACACTTTCTTTTCCTCTCACTCTCACTTTAATTCTCATTATCTTTCACGCTCTTTCTTACTATCTCTCGTTGTCATTGTATCACTACGGATCTAATTGTTAAAATGGTTAACAAGTCTATGCAGTAAAATTACATTTTATTCCTCCTCTTATCGAGAGAAGCATGATTAAATAGACGTATCTGAGTAATTTATGCTTGTAAATACTGGTTAGCTCGCTAACTAGCTACTTTTTTTTCATTCTCTTCGTCAATTCTTTCTATCTATCTATCTGATTATGTACCTCCATTAGGTCATTGAAAAAAAAACCCCAAAAAACAGCATAGTATGATTAAAAAGATCCCAAACATAAAAAACAAACTTTTCCCTCAAAATGTTTATATTATTTTTAAAGAGGAAAGATCAAGTAGTTTTTAATTATTTAAAAAAATTTTAATCCTTTCTAACATTTTCGAAATTTCATAAAATGTTTTGTTTTGAAAAAGTTTTGATTGATTTGTCGGCTAAGAAACGTTTTACTCTGGACACCAAATGATTGCATTTGCCACTTTTAAGGTTAAAAACACATTAATTTAGAATTCTCTCAAAAATCAAATAATTGTTGGATTTTAATAAAACTTTCAGTATTCATTCACAAATGAATGAAATTACTTTTGAAATTATTTTTTTTAAATTTTGATAATTTTTTTTTTTACCTCTGTTACCCCCACTTCACGTAAATCCATGAAATGTTAAACTTTCCGCAGTTGTCAAACTTTTTTTTATTAGTTCAACGCAGGACTCATTCAGAGGAATATAAATCATCTATTTTTTCATCTTAAGTTTGCTATCACTATCCCGAAAACCTTCTCCGAAGAGTAAAATAAAAAATGCAATAAAACTCTGATATAATTAAATTTGATAATCTTTTAATTACTGGAATAAATAATAACTGTAGGACATACTCAAAAAAAAAATTTTTTTCGATTAATAATAAAATTTTTAAAAAATTGTTTATTTTTTAAAATTTTTTTATTATTAAATAATTTAATAATGTATAAGCTTTTAAAAATATTTTTAAAATCCCCAAAAATTGACGGTGAGTAGACTTTTTAGTTAAGAGCTGATTAACATATTGCCTATCTAAAATTGAAAAGTTTAATAAAAATCGTTTTACCCAAATATTTAAAATGAATTGAATAAAAAAAAATTTTGTGTGTAAATATGTTCATTTACGTTCCATTTTTGAGTAAGTACGATGTTCCATAGGAGTCATAACATGTTTCCATAATTACATCTACAGTACTATAAAAATTAAATTAGATATTTTTACCATGCCTTCAAACTTAGTGATAAATTAATGATATGAAAAATACATAAAAATGTTAGTAAATAACATGGAATAACTTTGTTTAGTTATTTTAATTTCATTCTTTCTTATTAAATTAAAGTTATTTTAAAAATTTAAATTTTTATTCAGAAAGCATATTCAAATATCTGGCTATAAATCTAAACTAACATTCTATTAAATATTATATAATTGCTGAAATTATTATTCTAAATTTTACTATTTAGTTAAAAACCAAAAAAAAAAAAAAATTAAAATGTTAAGTTTTTTTGGCCCGTATTGTCATCATACTTTCCGTCTGATCTCATAAATCTTTTAACACCTCTGCATTACGTAATCGTTGTGATGACAGGTAGGGCTACCGTAGTTTTTAGGTAGGTTGTTTTTATTGTAAATTTCTGGCAGAAAGGAATTAGCGACTTGATTGAAAACAGATAAAGGTAAGTTTCAATTTTAAAAATTGACTTAAATGACATGTCAGCGAGGTGTATTTTAGTTTTTGCAAGATTTTTAAACACAGAAAATTTGGCTACTGTTTACATAGTGTTGACAGAATGTGTCGATCAATCAAAAATGGTGGGAAATTTAACTTGAATTTGTCCGATTTCAATAAAAATTAGATTAAAATCAACATAATTTCGGTTTAAAAATACCAGTGTATTTTTTTCGGGAAATAAAATTTAATCTCCTGGCTTTCAATTAAAGCTAATTTTAAAGCTTGAAGATAAGTTATTTATTTTAAAATTAAAATTTAAATTTAGGTGTAGAAAAATATCTATCTATCAGTATATCTATCTATCTATATATATATATATATATAAGACAGATTAAGATAAGAGATGCCTTGTCTAGAAAAATAGCTAGTGAACTAGCCCAAGTCGACGTCATTGCTACTCTATAGAGAGATTTTAAGTGAAACCTGGACTTTATAGCTTTGCACCATGACGAAGCTAAAATGCCTCATATTACCATATAAATTTATACAGTTAGAATAATGAGTTTTCCTTGTTTCTCTCGGCTTAAAGTATTATAAAATTGGCGCCAATTTTTCAAATTTGAAATGATCTCACAG
>JBBBDQ010018633.1:0-14133 GCA_037127315.1 Ascarosepion bandense | reverse complement strand
GATCCACATCTAATCGCTTAGGCACATTATGCTGTAATGGATAACAATCTTTACTGGCTGTAATCATTATAATTGAAAGGTTAGATCATTACGGGATACCCCATAGTATCGGCCTTGATCCACATCTAATCGCTTAGGCACATTACGTGCTGTAATGGATAACACTCTTTACTGGCTGTAATCATTATAATTGAAAGGTTAGATCATTACGGGATACCCCATAGTATCGTCCTTGATCCACATCTAATCGCTTAGGCACATTACGTGCTGTAATGGATAAATAATCTTTACTGGCTGTAATCATTATAATTGAAAGGTTAGATCATTACGGGATACCCCATAGTATCGGCCTTGATCCACATCTAATCGCTTAGGCACATTACGTGCTGTAATGGATAACAATCTTTACTGGCTGTAATCATTATAATTGAAAGGTTTGGATCATTACGGGATACCCCATAGTATCGTCCTTGATCCACATCTAATCGCTTAGGCACATTACGTGCTGTAATGGATAACAATCTTTACTGGCTGTAATCATTATAATTGAAAGGTTAGATCATTACGGGATACCCCATAGTATCGGCCTTGATCCACATCTAATCGCTTAGGCACATTACGTGCTGTAATGGATAACAATCTTTACTGGCTGTAATCATTATAATTGAAAGGTTAGATCATTACGGGATACCCCATAGTATCGGCCTTGATCCACATCTAATCGCTTAGGCACATTACGTGCTGTAATGGATAACACTTTACTGGCTGTAATCATTATAATTGAAAGGTTAGATCATTACGGGATACCCCATAGTATCGGCCTTGATCCACATCTAATCGCTTCGGCACATTACGTGCTGTAATGGATAACAATCTTTACTGGCTGTAATCATTATAATTGAAAGGTTAGATCATTACGGATACCCCATAGTATCGTCCTTGATCCACATCTAATCGCTTAGGCACATGCTGTAATGGATAACAATCTTTACTGGCTGTAATCATTATAATTGAAAGGTTAGATCATTACGGGATACCCCATAGTATCGTCCTTGATCCACATCTAATCGCTTAGGCACATTACGTGCTGTAATGGATAACAATCTTTACTGGCTGTAATCATTATAATTGAAAGGTTAGATCATTACGGGATACCCCATAGTATCGTCCTTGATCCACATCTAATCGCTTAGGCACATTACGTGCTGTAATGGATAACAATCTTTACTGGCTGTAACTAGTTATAATTGAAAGGTTAGATCATTACGGGATACCCCATAGTATCGTCCTTGATCCACATCTAATCGCTTAGGCACATTACGTGCTGTAATGGATAACAATCTTTACTGGCTGTAATCATTATAATTGAAAGGTTAGATCATTACGGGATACCCCATAGTATCGTCCTTGATCCACATCTAATCGCTTAGGCACATTACGTGCTGTAATGGATAACAATCTTTACTGGCTGTAATCATTATAATTGAAAGGTTAGATCATTACGGGATACCCCATAGTATCGTCCTTGATCCACATCTAATCGCTTAGGCACATTACGTAAAGGTAATGGATAACAATCTTACTGGCTGTAATCATTATAATTGAAAGGTTAGGATCATTACGGGATACCCCATAGTATCGGCCTTGATCCACATCTAATCGCTTAGTAATTACTACGTGCTGTAATGGATAACAATCTTTACTGGCTGTAATCATTATAATTGAAAGGTTAGACTTACGGGATACCCCATAGTATCGTCCTTGATCCACATCTAATCGCTTAGGCACATTACGTGCTGTAATGGATAACAATCTTTACTGGCTGTAATCATTATAATTGAAAGGTTAGATCATTACGGGATACCCCATAGTATCGTCCTTGATCCACATCTAATCGCTTAGGGCACATTACGTGCTGTAATGGATAACAATCTTTACTGGCTGTAATCATTATAATTGAAAGGTTAGATCATTACGGATACCCCATAGTATCGTCCTTGATCCACATCTAATCGCTTAGGCACATTACGTGCTGTAATGGATAACAATCTTTACTGGCTGTAATCATTATAATTGAAAGGTTAGATCATTACGGGATACCCCATAGTATCGTCCTTGATCCACATCTAATCGCTTAGGCACATTACGTGCTGTAATGGATAACAATCTTTACTGGCTGTAATCATTATAATTGAAAGGTTAGATCATTACGGGATACCCCATAGTATCGGCCGTGATCCACATCTAATCGCTTAGGCACATTACGTGCTGTAATGGATAACAATCTTTACTGGCTGTAATCATTATAATTGAAAGGTTAGATCATTACGGGATACCCCATAGTATCGTCCTTGATCCACATCTAATCGCTTAGGCACATTACGTGCTGTAATGGATAACAATCTTTACTGGCTGTAACTATTATAATTGAAAGGTTAGATCATTACGGGATACCCCATAGTATCGTCCTTGATCCACATCTAATCGCTTAGGCACATTACGTGCTGTAATGGATAACAATCTACTGGCTGTAATCATTATAATTGAAAGGTTAGATCATTACGGGATACCCCATAGTATCGTCCTTGATCCACATCTAATCGCTTAGGCACATTACGTGCTGTAATGGATAACAATCTTTACTGGCTGTAATCATTATAATTGAAAGGTTAGATCATTACGGGATACCCCATAGTATCGTCCTTGATCCACATCTAATCGCTTAGGCACATTACGTGCTGTAATGGATAACAATCTTTACTGGCTGTAATCATTATAATTGAAAGGTTTGGATCATTACGGGATACCCCATAGTACTGGCCTTGATCCACATCTAATCGCTTCGGCACATTACGTGCTGTAATGGATAAATAATCTTTACTGGCTGTAATCATTATAATTGAAAGGTTAGATCATTACGGGATACCCCATAGTATCGTCCTTGATCCACATCTAATCGCTTAGGCACATTACGTGCTGTAATGGATAACAATCTTTACTGGCTGTAATCATTATAATTGAAAGGTTTGATCATTACGGGATAACCCATATGTATCGGCCTTGATCCACATCTAATCGCTTAGGCACATTACGTGCTGTAATGGATAACAATCTTTACCGGCTGTAATCATTATAATTGAAAGGTTAGATCATTACGGGATACCCCATAGTATCGTCCTTGATCCACATCTAATCGCTTAGGCACATTACGTGCTGTAATGGATAACAATCTTTACTGGCTGTAATCATTATAATTGAAAGGTTTGGATCATTACGGGATACCCCATAGTATCGGCCTTGATCCACATCTAATCGCTTAGGCACATTACGTGCTGTAATGGATAACAATCTTTACTGGCTGTAATCATTATAATTGAAAGGTTAGATCATTACGGGATACCCCATAGTATCGGCCTTGATCCACATCTAATCGCTTAGGCACATTACGTGCTGTAATGGATAACAATCTTTACTGTAATCATTATAATTGAAAGGTTAGATCATTACGGGATACCCCATAGTATCGGCCTTGATCCACATCTAATCGCTTCGGCACATTACGTGCTGTAATGGATAACAATCTTTACTGGCTGTAATCATTATAATTGAAAGGTTAGATCATTACGGGATACCCCATAATATCGGCCTTGATCCACATCTAATCGCTTCGGCACATTACGTGCTGTAATGGATAACAATCTTACTGGCTGTAATCATTATAATTGAAAGGGTTAGATCATTACGGGATACCCCATAATATCGGCCTTGATCCACATCTAATCGCTTCGGCACATTACGTGCTGTACGGATATCAATCTTACTGGCTGTAATCATTATAATTGAAAGGTTTGGATCATTACGGGATACCCCATAATATCGGCCTTGATCCACATCTAATCGCTTAGGCACATTACGTGCTGTAATGGATAACAATCTTTACTGGCTGTAATCATTATAATTGAAAGGTTAGATCATTACGGGATACCCCATAGTATCGGCCTTGATCCACATCTAATCGCTTAGGCACATTACGTGCTGTAATGGATAACAATCTTTTACTGGCTGTAATCATTATAATTGAAAGGTTAGATCATTACGGGATACCCCATAATATCGGCCTTGATCCACATCTAATCGCTTCGGCACATTACGTGCTGTAATGGATAACAATCTTTACTGGCTGTAATCATTATAATTGAAAGGTTAGATCATTACGGGATACCCCATATCGGCCTTGATCCACATCTAATCGCTTAGCACATTACGTGCTGTAATGGATAACAATCTTTACTGGCTGTAATCATTATAATTGAAAGGCTAGATCATTACGGGATACCCCATAATATCGGCCTTGATCCACATCTAATCGCTTCGGCACATTACGTGCTGTAATGGATAACAATCTTTACCGGCTGTAATCATTATAATTGAAAGGTTAGATCATTACGGGATACCCCATAGTATCGGCCTTGATCCACATCTAATCGCTTAGGCACATTACGTGCTGTAATGGATAACAATCTTTACTGGCTGTAATCATTATAATTGAAAGGTTAGATCATTACGGGATACCCCATAATATCGGCCTTGATCCACATCTAATCGCTTCGGCACATTACGTGCTGTAATGGATAACAATCTTTACTGGCTGTAATCATTATAATTGAAAGGTTAGATCATTACGGGATACCCATAGTATCGGCCTTGATCCACATCTAATCGCTTAGGCACATTACGTGCTGTAATGGATAACAATTCCTACTGGCTGTAATCATTATAATGAAAGGTTAGATCATTACGGGATACCCCATAATATCGGCCTTGATCCACATCTAATCGCTTCGGCACATTACGTGCTGTAATGGATAACAATCTTTACTGGCTGTAATCATTATAATTGAAAGGTTAGATCATTACGGGATACCCCATAATATCGGCCTTGATCCACATCTAATCGCTTCGGCACATTACGTGCTGTAATGGATAACAATCTTTACTGGCTGTAATCATTATAATTGAAAGGTTTGGATCATTACGGGATACCCCATAATATCGGCCTTGATCCACATCTAATCGCTTAGGCACATTACGTGCTGTAATGGATAACAATCTTTACCGGCTGTAATCATTATAATTGAAAGGTTAGATCATTACGGGATACCCCATAGTATCGGCCTTGATCCACATCTAATCGCTTAGGCACATTACGTGCTGTAATGGATAACAATCTTTACTGGCTGTAATCATTATAATTGAAAGGTTTGATCATTACGGGATACCCCATAGTATCGGCCTTGATCCACATCTAATCGCTTAGGCACATTACGTGCTGTAATGGATAACAATCTTTACTGGCTGTAATCATTATAATTGAAAGGTTTGGATCATTACGGATAAATTTCATAATATCGGCCTTGATCCACATCTAATCGCTTAGGCACATTACGTGCTGTAATGGATAACAATCTTTACTGGCTGTAATCATTATAATTGAAAGGTTAGATCATTACGGGATACCCCATAATATCGGCCTTGATCCACATCTAATCGCTTCGGCACATTACGTGCTGTAATGGATAACAATCTTTACTGGCTGTAATCATTATAATTGGAAAGGTTTGGATCATTACGGGATACCCCATAATATCGGCCTTGATCCACATCTAATCGCTTAGGCACATTACGTGCTGTAATGGATAACAATCTTTACTGGCTGTAATCATTATAATTGAAAGGTTTGGATCATTACGGATACCTCATAATATCGGCCTTGATCCACATCTAATCGCTTCGGCACATTACGTGCTGTAATGGATAACAATCTTTACTGGCTGTAATCATTATAATTGAAAGGTTTGGATCATTACGGGATACCCCATAATATCGGCCTTGATCCACATCTAATCGCTTAGGCACATTACGTGCTGTAATGGATAACAATCTTTACTGGCTGTAATCATTATAATTGAAAGGGTTTTGGATCATTACGGGATACCCCATAATATCGGCCTTGATCCACATCTAATCGCTTCGGCACATTACGTGCTGTAATGGATAAATAATCTTTACTGGCTGTAATCATTATAATTGAAAGGTTTGGATCATTACGGGATACCCCATAATATCGGCCTTGATCCACATCTAATCGCTTAGGCACATTACGTGCTGTAATGGATAACAATCTTTACTGGCTGTAATCATTATAATTGAAAGGTTAGATCATTACGGGATACCCCATAGTATCGGCCTTGATCCACATCTAATCGCTTAGGCACATTACGTGCTGTAATGGATAAATAATCTTTACTGGCTGTAATCATTATAATTGAAAGGTTTGGATCATTACGAGCAGCCCCATAGTATCGGCCTTGATCCACATCTAATCGCTTAGGCACATTACGTGCTGTAATGGATAACAATCTTTACTTCGGCTGTAATCATTATAATTGAAAGGTTTGGATCATTACGGGATACCCCATAATATCGGCCTTGATCCACATCTAATCGCTTAGGCACATTACGTGCTGTAATGGATAACAATCTTTACTGGCTGTAATCATTATAATTGAAAGGTTAGATCATTACGGGATACCCCATAATATCGGCCTTGATCCACATCTAATCGCTTCGGCACATTACGTGCTGTAATGGATAACAATCTTTACTGGCTGTGATCATTATAATTGAAAGGTTAGATCATTACGGGATACCCCATAATATCGGCCTTGATCCACATCTAATCGCTTCGGCACATTACGTGCTGTAATGGATAACAATCTTTACTGGCTGTAATCATTATAATTGAAAGGTTTGGATCATTACGGGATACCCCATAATATCGGCCTTGATCCACATCTAATCGCTTAGGCACATTACGTGCTGTAATGGATAACAATCTTTACTGGCTGTAATCATTATAATTGAAAGGTTAGATCATTACGGGATACCCCATAGTATCGGCCTTGATCCACATCTAATCGCTTCGGCACATTACGTGCTGTAATGGATAACAATCTTTACTGGCTGTAATCATTATAATTGAAAGGTTAGGATCATTACGGGATACCCCATAATATCGGCCTTGATCCACATCTAATCGCTTGCACATTACGTGCTGTAATGGATAACAATCTTTACTGGCTGTAATCATTATAATTGAAAGGTTAGATCATTACGGGATACCCCATAATATCGGCCTTGATCCACATCTAATCGCTTCGGCACATTACGTGCTGTAATGGATAACAATCTTTACTGGCTGTAATCATTATAATTCGAAAAGGTTTGGATCATTACGGGATACCCCATAATATCGGCCTTGATCCACATCTAATCGCTTAGGCACATTACGTGCTGTAATGGATAACAATCTTTACTGGCTGTAATCATTATAATTGAAAGGTTAGATCATTACGGATACCCCATAGTATCGGCCTTGATCCACATCTAATCGCTTAGGCACACATTACGTGCTGTAATGGATAACAATCTTTACTGGCTGTAATCATTATAATTGAAAGGTTTGGATCATTACGGGATACCCCATAGTATCGGCCTTGATCCACATCTAATCGCTTCGGCACATTACGTGCTGTAATGGATAACAATCTTTACTGGCTGTAATCATTATAATTGAAAGGTTAGATCATTACGGGATACCCCATAGTATCGGCCTTGATCCACATCTAATCGCTTAGGCACATTACGTGCTGTAATGGATAACAATCTTTACTGGCTGTAATCATTATAATTGAAAGGTTAGATCATTACGGGATACCCCATAGTATCGTCCTTGATCCACATCTAATCGTTTGGCACATTACGTGCTGTAATGGATAACAATCTTTACTGGCTGTAATCATTATAATTGAAAGGTTAGATCATTACGGGATACCCCATAGTATCGTCCTTGATCCACATCTAATCGCTTCGGCACATTACGTGCTGTAATGGATAACAATTCCTACTGGCTGTAATCATTATAATTGAAAGGTTAGATCATTACGGGATACCCCATAGTATCGTCCTTGATCCACATCTAATCGCTTCGGCACATTACGTGCTGTAATGGATAACAATCTTTACTGGCTGTAATCATTATAATTGAAAGGTTAGATCATTACGGGATACCCCATAGTATCGGCCTTGATCCACATCTAATCGCTTAGGCACATTACGTGCTGTAATGGATAACAATCTTTACTGGCTGTAATCATTATACTGGTGGTTTGGATCATTACGGGATACCTCATAGTATCGGCCTTGATCCACATCTAATCGCTTAGGCACATTACGTGCTGTAATGGATAACAATCTTTACTGGCTGTAATCATTATAATTGAAAGGTTAGACTTCATTACGGGATACCCCATAGTATCGGCCTTGATCCACATCTAATCGCTTCGGCACATTACGTGCTGTAATGGATAACAATCTTTACTGGCTGTAATCATTATAATTGAAAGGTTAGATCATTACGGGATACCCCATAGTATCGTCCTTTGATCCACATCTAATCGCTTAGCATTACGTGCTGTAATGGATAACAATCTTTACTGGCTGTAATCATTATAATTGAAAGGTTTGGATCATTACGGGATACCCCATAGTATCGGCCTTGATCCACATCTAATCGCTTAGGCACATTACGTGCTGTAATGGATAACAATCTTTACTGGCTGTAATCATTATAATTGAAAGGTTTGGATCATTACGATACCCCATAGTATCGGCCTGGATCCACATCTAATCGCTTCGGCACATTACGTGCTGTAATGGATAAATAATCTTACTGGCTGTAATCATTATAATTGAAAGGTTAGATCATTACGGGATACCCCATAATATCGGCCTTGATCCACATCTAATCGCTTAGGCACATTACGTGCTGTAATGGATAACAATCTTACTGGCTGTAATCATTATAATTGAAAGGTTAGATCATTACGGGATACCCCATAGTATCGTCCTTGATCCACATCTAATCGCTTAGGCACATTACGTGCTGTAATGGATAACAATCTTTACTGGCTGTAATCATTATAATTGAAAGGTTAGATCATTACGGGATACCCCATAATATCGGCCTTGATCCACATCTAATCGCTTAGGCACATTACGTGCTGTAATGGATAACACCTTACTGGCTGTAATCATTATAATTGAAAGGTTAGATCATTACGGGATACCTCATAGTATCGTCCTTGATCCACATCTAATCGCTTAGGCACATTACGTGCTGTAATGGATAACAATCTTTACTGGCTGTAATCATTATAATTAAAAGGTTTGGATCATTACGGGATACTCCATAGTATCGGCCTTGATCCACATCTAATCGCTTAGGCACATTACGTGCTGTAATGGATAACAATCTTTACTGGCTGTAATCATTATAATTGAAAGGTTTGGATCATTACGGGATACCCCATAGTATCGGCCTTGATCCACATCTAATCGCTTAGGCACATTACGTGCTGTAATGGATAACAATCTTTACTGGCTGTAATCATTATAATTGAAAGGTTAGATCATTACGGGATACCCCATAGTATCGTCCTTGATCCACATCTAATCGCTTAGGCACATTACGTGCTGTAATGGATAAATAATCTTTACTGGCTGTAATCATTATAATTGAAAGGTTAGACTACGGGATACCCCATAGTATCGGCCTTGATCCACATCTAATCGTTTAGGCACATTACGTGCTGTAATGGATAACAATCTTTACTGGCTGTAATCATTATAATTGAAAGGTTAGATCATTACGGGATACCCCATAGTATCGTCCTTGATCCACATCTAATCGCTTAGGCACATTACGTGCTGTAATGGATAACAATCTTTACTGGCTGTAATCATTATAATTGAAAGGTTAGATCATTACGGGATACCCCATAGTATCGGCCTTGATCCACATCTAATCGCTTAGGCACATTACGTGCTGTAATGGATAACAATCTTTACTGGCTGTAATCATTATAATTGAAAGGTTAGATCATTACGGGATACCCCATAGTATCGTCCTTGATCCACATCTAATCGCTTAGGCACATTACGTGCTGTAATGGATAACAATCTTTACTGTAATCATTATAATTGAAAGGTTAGATCATTACGGGATACCCCATAGTATCGTCCTTGATCCACATCTAATCGCTTAGGCACATTACGTGCTGTAATGGATAAATAATCTTTACTGGCTGTAATCATTATAATTGAAAGGTTAGATCATTACGGGATACCCCCATAGTATCGGCCTTGATCCACATCTGTTCGCTTAGGCACATTACGTGCTGTAATGGATAAATAATCTTTACTGGCTGTAATCATTATAATTGAAAGGTTAGATCATTACGGGATACCCCATAGTATCGTCCTTGATCCACATCTAATCGCTTAGGCACATTACGTGCTGTAATGGATAACAATCTTTACTGGCTGTAATCATTATAATTGAAAGGTTTGGATCATTACGGGATACCCCATAGTATCGGCCTTGATCCACATCTAATCGCTTAGGCACATTACGTGCTGTAATGGATAACACTCTTTACTGGCTGTAATCATTATAATTGAAAGGTTAGATCATTACGGGATACCCCATAGTATCGTCCTTGATCCACATCTAATCGCTTAGGCACATTACGTGCTGTAATGATAACAATCTTTACTGGCTGTAATCATTATAATTGAAAGGTTTGGATCATTACGGGATACCCCATAGTATCGGCTCTGATCCACATCTAATCGCTTAGGCACATTACGTGCTGTAATGGATAACAATCTTTACTGGCTGTAATCATTATAATTGAAAGGTTAGATCATTACGGGATACCCCATAGTATCGGCCTTGATCCACATCGCTTAGGCACATTACGTGCTGTAATGGATAACAATCTTTACTGGCTGTAATCATTATAATTGAAAGGTTAGGATCATTAAGGGATACCCCATAGTATCGTCCTTGGATCCACGTCTAATCGCTTAGGCACATTACGTGCTGTAATGGATAACAATCTTTACTGGCTGTAATCATTATAATTCGAAAGGTTAGATCATTACGGGATACCCCATAGTATCGGCCTTGATCCACATCTAATCGCTTAGGCACATTACGTGCTGTAATGGATAACAATCTTTGGCTGTAATCATTATAATTGAAAGGTTAGATCATTACGGGATACCCCATAGTATCGGCCTTGATCCACATCTAATCGCTTAGGCACATTACGTGCTGTAATGGATAACAATCTTTACTGGCTGTAATCATTATAATTGAAAGCAGTTAGATCATTACGGGATACCCCATAGTATCGGCCTTGATCCACATCTAATCGCTTAGTAACATTACGTGCTGTAATGGATAACAATCTTTACTGGCTGTAATCATTATAATTGAAAGGCTAGATCATTACGGGATACCCCATAGTATCGTCCTTGATCCACATCTAATCGCTTAGGCACATTACGTGCTGTAATGGATAACAATCTTTACCGGCTGTAATCATTATAATTGAAAGGTTAGATCATTACGGGATACCCCATAGTATCGTCCTTGATCCACATCTAATCTGCTTAGGGTACATTATGTGCTGTAATGGATAACAATCTTACTGGCTGTAATCATTATAATTGAAAGGTTAGATCATTACGGGATACCCCATAGTATCGGCCTTGATCCACATCTAATCGCTTAGGCACATTACGTGCTGTAATGGATAACACCATTGGCTGTAATCATTATAATTGAAAGGTTAGATCATTACGGGATACCCCATAGTATCGGCCTTGATCCACATCTAATCGCTTAGGCACATTACGTGCTGTAATGATAACAATCTTTACTGGCTGTAATCATTATAATTGAAAGGTTAGATCATTACGGGATACCCCATAGTATCGGCCTTGATCCACATCTAATCGCTTAGGCACATTACGTGCTGTAATGGATAACAATCTTTACTGGCTGTAATCATTATAATTGAAAGGTTAGATCATTACGGGATACCCCATAGTATCGTCCTTGATCCACATCTAATCGCTTAGGCACATTACGTGCTGTAATGATAACACTTTTACTGGCTGTAATCATTATAATTGAAAGGTTAGATCATTACGGGATACCCCATAGTATCGTCCTTGATCCACATCTAATCGCTTAGGCACATTACGTGCTGTAATGGATAACAAACTTACTGCTGTAATCATTATAATTGAAAGGCGGATCATTACGGGATACCCCATAGTATCGGCCTTGATCCACATCTAATCGCTTAGGCACATTACGTGCTGTAATGGATAACAATCTTTACTGGCTGTAATCATTATAATTGAAAGGTTAGATCATTACGGGATACCCCATAGTATCGGCCTTGATCCACATCTAATCGCTTAGGCACATTACGTGCTGTAATGGATAACAATCTTTACTGGCTGTAATCATTATAATTGAAAGGTTAGATCATTACGGGATACCCCATAGTATCGGCCTTGATCCACATCTAATCGCTTAGGCACATTACGTGCTGTAATGGATAACAATCTTACTGGCTGTAATCATTATAATTGAAAGGTTAGATCATTACGGTATACCCCATAGTATCGTCCTTGATCCACATCTAATCGCTTAGGCACATTACGTGCTGTAATGGATAACAATCTTTACCGGCTGTAATCATTATAATTGAAAGGTTAGATCATTACGGGATACCCCATAGTATCGGCCTTGATCCACATCTAATCGCTTAGGCACATTACGTGCTGTAATGGATAAATAATCTTTACTGGTTGTAATCATTATAATTGAAAGGTTAGATCATTACGGGATACCCCATAGTATCGTCCTTGATCCACATCTAATCGCTTAGGCACATTACGTGCTGTAATGGATAACAATCTTTACTGGCTGTAATCATTATAATTGAAAGGTTAGACTATTACGGGATACCCCATAGTATCGGCCTTGATCCACATCTAATCGTTTAGGCACATTACGTGCTGTAATGGATAACAATCTTTACTGGCTGTAATCATTATAATTGAAAGGTTAGATCATTACGGGATACCCCATAGTATCGGCCTTGATCCACATCTAATCGCTTAGGCACATTACGTGCTGTAATGGATAACAATCTTTACTGGCTGTAATCATTATAATTGAAAGGTTAGATCATTACGGGATACCCCATAGTATCGGCCTTGATCCACATCTAATCGCTTAGGCACATTACGTGCTGTAATGGATAACAATCTTTACTGGCTGTAATCATTATAATTGAAAGGTTAGATCATTACGGGATACCCCATAGTATCGTCCTTGATCCACATCTAATCGCTTAGGCACATTACGTGCTGTAATGGATAACAATCTTTACTGGCTGTAATCATTATAATTGAAAAGGTTAGATCATTACGGGATACCCCATAGTATCGTCCTTGATCCACATCTAATCGCTTAGGCACATTACGTGCTGTAATGGATAACAATCTTTACTGGCTGTAATCATTATAATTGAAAGGTTAGATCATTACGGGATACCCCATAGTATCGGCCTTGATCCACATCTAATCGCTTAGGCACATTACGTGCTGTAATGGATAACAATCTTTACTGGCTGTAATCATTATAATTGAAAGGTTAGGATCATTACGGGATACCCCATAGTATCGTCCTTGATCCACATCTAATCGCTTAGGCACATTACGTGCTGTAATGGATAACAATCTTTACTGGCTGTAATCATTATATAATTGAAAGGTTTGATCATTACGGGATACCCCATAGTATCGGCCTTGATCCACATCTAATCGCTTCGGCACATTACGTGCTGTAATGGATAACAATCTTTACTGGCTGTAATCATTATAATTGAAAGGTTAGATCATTACGGGATACCCCATAGTATCGTCCTTGATCCACATCTAATCGCTTAGGCACATTACGTGCTGTAATGGATAACAATCTTTACTGGCTGTAATCATTATAATTGAAAGGTTAGATCATTACGGGATACCCCATAGTATCGGCCTTGATCCACATCTAATCGCTTAGGCACATTACGTGCTGTAATGGATAACAATCTTTTACTGGCTGTAATCATTATAATTGAAAGGTTAGATCATTACGGG
>JBBBDQ010018616.1:5000-21046 GCA_037127315.1 Ascarosepion bandense | reverse complement strand
GACTGGTATAGACAGATAGATAGATAGATAGACCGACTGGTATAGACAGATAGATAGATAGATAGATATGAACCGACTGGTATAGATAGATAGATAGATAGATAGATAGATAGATAGATATGAACCGACTGGTATAGATAGATAGATAGATAGATAGATAGATAGATAGATAGATATGAACCGACTGGTATAGATAGATAGATATGAACCGACTGGTATAGATAGATAGATAGATAGATAGACCGACTGGTATAGATAGATAGATAGATAGATAGATATGAACCGACTAGTATAGATAGATAGATAGATAGATAGATATGAACCGACTGGTATAGATAGATAGATAGATAGATAGATATGAACCGACTGGTATAGATAGATAGATAGATAGATAGATATGAACCGACTGGTATAGATAGATAGATAGATAGATAGATATGAACCGACTGGTATAGATAGATAGATATGAACCGACTGGTATAGATAGATAGATAGATAGATATAGACCGACTGGTATAGATAGATAGATATGAACCGACTGGTATAGATAGATAGATAGATAGATAGATAGATATGAACCGACTGGTATAGATAGATAGATAGATAGATAGATAGATATGAACCGACTGGTATAGATAGATAGATAGATAGATAGATATGAACCGACTGGTATAGATAGATAGATAGATAGATAGATAGATATAGACCGACTGGTATAGATAGATAGATAGATAGATAGATAGATATGAACCGACTGGTATAGATAGATAGATAGATAGATAGATATGAACCGACTGGTATAGATAGATAGATAGATAGATATGAACCGACTGGTATAGACAGATAGATAGATAGATATGAACCGACTGGTATAGATAGATAGATATGAACCGACAGGTATAGATAGATAGATAGATAGATAGATAGATATGAACCGACTGGTATAGATAGATAGATATGAACCGACAGGTATAGATAGATAGATAGATAGATAGATAGATAGATAGATATGAACCGACTGGTATAGATAGATAGATATGAACCGACTGGTATAGATAGATAGATAGATAGATAGATATAGACCGACTGGTATAGATAGATAGATATGAACCGACTGGTATAGATAGATAGATAGATAGATAGATAGATATGAACCGACTGGTATAGATAGATAGATAGATAGATAGATATGAACCGACTGGTATAGATAGATAGATAGATAGATAGATAGATATGAACCGACTGGTATAGATAGATAGATAGATAGATAGATAGATATGAACCGACTGGTATAGATAGATAGATAGATAGATATGAACCGACTGGTATAGATAGATAGATAGATAGATATATAGATAGATATGAACCGACTGGTATAGATAGATAGATAGATAGATAGATATGAACCGACTGGTATAGATAGATAGATAGATATGAACCGACTGGTATAGATAGATAGATAGATATGAACCGACTGGTATAGATAGATAGATAGATATGAACCGACTGGTATAGATAGATAGATAAATATGAACCGACTGGTATAGATAGATAGATAGATATGAACCGACTGGTATAGATAGATAGATAGATATGAACCGACTGGTATAGATAGATAGATAGATATGAACCGACTGGTATAGATAGATAGATAGATAGATAGATAGATAGATAGATATGAACCGACTGGTATAGATAGATAGATAGATAGATATGAACCGACTGGTATAGATAGATAGATAGATAGTTATGAACCGACTGGTATAGATAGATAGATAGATAGATATGAACCGACTGGTATAGATAGATAGATAGATAGATAGATAGATAGATATGAACCGACTGGTATAGATAGATAGATAGATAGATAGATAGATAGATGAACCGACAGGTATAGATAGATAGATAGATAGATAGATAGATATGAACCGACTGGTATAGATAGATAGATAGATAGATAGATAGATATAGACCGACTGGTATAGATAGATAGATAGATAGATAGATATGAACCGACTTCGGCAGATACATAGATCGATAGATAGATAGATATGAACCGACTTCGGCAGATACATAGATCGATAGATAGATAGATATGAACCGACTTCGGCAGATAGATAGATCGATAGATAGAGATATAGATAGATAGATCGATAGATAGAGATATAGTTAGATAGGTATGAACCGACTGCGGCAGATAGATAAATAGATCGATAGATAGAGATATCGATAGATAGATAGATAGATATGAACCGACTGCGGCAGATAGATAGATCGATAGATAGAGATATAGATAGATAGATGGATATGAACCGACTGCGGCAGATTGATAGATCGATCGACAGATAGAGATATAGATAGATAGATATGAACCGACTGCGGCAGATAGATAGATATGAACCGACTGAGATAGATAGATAGATCGATAGATAGATAGATATGAACCGACTGCGGCATATAGATAGATAGATCGATAGATAGAGATATAGATAGATAGATATGAACCGACTGCGGCATATAGATAGATCGATAGATAGAGATAGATAGATAGATAGATATGAACCGACTTCGGCAGATACATAGATCGATAGATAGATAGATATAGATACGACTTCGGCAGATACATAGATGATAGATAGAGATATAGATAGATAGATATAGGAACGACACTGACAGATAGATAGATCGATAGATATAGATATAGATAGATAGATATGAACCGACTTCGGCAGATAGATAGATCCATAGATAGAGATATAGATAGATAGATAGGTATGAACCGACTGCGGCAGATAGATAGATAGTTATGAACCGACTGCGGCAGATAGATAGATCGATAGATAGATATGAACCGACTGCGGCAGATAGATAGATCGATAGATAGATAGAGATATAGATAGATAGATATGAACCGACTGCGGCAGATAGATCGATCGATCGATAGATAGATAGATATGAACGAGCTAGTATAGATAGATAGATAGATAGATAGATAGATATGAACCGACTGGTATAGATAGATAGATATGAACCGACTGGTATAGATAGATAGATAGATATGACCCGACTGGTATAGATAGATAGATAGATAGATAGATAGATAGATAAATATGAACCGACTGGTATAGATAGATAGATAGATAGATAGATAAATATGAACCGACTGGTATAGATAGATAGATAGATAGATAGATAGATAGATAGATATGAACCGACTGGTATAGATAGATAGATAGATAGATAGATATGAACCGACTGGTATAGATAGATAGATAGATAGATAGATAGACCGACTGAGTATAGATAGATAGATAGATAGATAGATAGATATGAACCGACTGGTATAGATAGATAGATAGATAGATATGAACCGACTGGTATAGATAGATAGATAGATAGATATGAACCGACTGGTATAGATAGATAGATAGATAGATAGATAGACATAGACCGACTGGTATAGATAGATAGATAGATAGATAGATAGATATGAACCGACTGGTATAGATAGATAGATAGATAGATAGATATGAACCGACTGGTATAGATAGATAGATAGATAGATAGATAGATATGAACCGACTGAGTATAGATAGATAGATAGATAGATAGATAGATAGATATGAACCGGCTGGTATAGATAGATAGATAGATAGATATGAACCGACTAGTATAGATAGATAGATAGATAGTTATGAGAGACCGACTGGTATAGATAGATAGATAGATAGATATGAACCGACTGGTATAGATAGATAGATAGATAGATAGATATGAACCGACTGGTATAGATAGATAGATAGATAGATATGAACCGACTAGTATAGATAGATAGATAGATAGATAGATATGAACCGACTGGTATAGATAGATAGATAGATAGATAGATAGATAGATATGAACCGACTGGTATAGATAGATAGATAGATAGATAGATAGATAGATAGATATGAACCGACTGGTATAGATAGATAGATAGATAGATAGATATGAACCGACTGAGTATAGATAGATAGATAGATAGATAGATAGATATGAACCGACTGGTATAGATAGATAGATAGATAGATAGATAGATAGATATGAAAGACCGACTGGTATAGATAGATAGATAGATAGATATGAACCGACTGGTATAGATAGATAGATAGATAGTTATGAACCGACTGGTATAGATAGATAGATAGATAGATATGAACCGACTGGTATAGATAGATAGATAGATAGATAGATAGATATGAACCGACTGGTATAGATAGATAGATAGATAGATATGAACCGACTGGTATAGATAGATAGATAGATAGATAGATAGATATGAACCGACTGGTATAGATAGATAGATAGATAGATAGATAGATAGATATGAACCGACTGGTATAGATAGATAGATAGATAGATAGATATGAACCGACTTCGGCAGATACATAGATCGATAGATAGATAGATATGAACCGACTTCGGCAGATACATAGATCGATAGATAGATAGATATGAACCGACTTCGGCAGATAGATAGATCGATAGATAGAGATATAGATAGATAGATCGATAGATAGAGATATAGTTAGATAGATAGGTATGAACCGACTGCGGCAGATAGATAAATAGATCGATAGAAAGAGATATCGATAGATAGATAGATAGATATGAACCGACTGCGGCAGATAGATAGATCGATAGATAGAGATAGATAGATAGATGGATATGAACCGACTGCGGCAGATTGATAGATCGATCGACAGATAGAGATATAGATAGATAGATATGAACCGACTGCGGCAGATAGATAGATATGAACCGACTGAGATAGATAGATAGATCGATAGATAGATAGATATGAACCGACTGCGGCATATAGATAGATAGATCGATAGATAGAGATATAGATAGATAGATATGAACCGACTGCGGCATATAGATAGATCGATAGATAGAGATAGATAGATAGATAGATATGAACCGACTTCGGCAGATACATAGATCGATAGATAGATAGATAGATATGAACCGACTTCGGCAGATACATAGATCGATAGATAGAGATATAGATAGATAGATATGAACCGACTTCGGCAGATAGATAGATCGATAGATATAGATATAGAGAGATAGATAGATAGATATGAACCGACTTCGGCAGATAGATAGATCGATAGATAGAGATATAGATAGATAGATATGAACCGACTTCGGCAGATAGATAGATCCATAGATAGAGATATAGATAGATAGATAGGTATGAACCGACTGCGGCAGATAGATAGATAGTTATGAACCGACTGCGGCAGATAGATAGATCGATAGATAGATATGAACCGACTGCGGCAGATAGATAGATCGATAGATAGATAGAGATATAGATAGATAGATATAGACCGACTGCGGCAGATAGATCGATCGATCGATAGATAGATAGATATGAACCGACTGGTATAGATAGATAGATAGATAGATAGATAGATATGAACCGACTGGTATAGATAGATAGATATGAACCGACTGGTATAGATAGATAGATAGATATGACCCGACTGGTATAGATAGATAGATAGATAGATAGATAGATAGATAGATAAATATGAACCGACTGGTATAGATAGATAGATAGATAGATAAATATGAACCGACTGGTATAGATAGATAGATAGATAGATAGATAAATATGAACCGACTGGTATAGATAGATAGATAGATAGATAAATATGAACCGACTGGTATAGATAGATAGATAGATAGATGTATAGATAGATAGATAGATAGATAGATATGAACCGACTGGTATAGATAGATAGATAGATAGATAGATAGATATGAACCGACTGGTATAGATAGATAGATAGATAGATAGATAGATAGATATGAACAAACTGGTAGATAGATAGATAGATAGATAGATAGATAGATAGATATGAACCGACTGGTATAGATAGATAGATAGATAGATAGATAGATATGAACCGACTGGTATAGATAGATAGATAGATAGATAGATAGATATAGACCGACTGGTATAGATAGATAGATAGATAGATAGATAGATATGAACCGACTGAGTATAGATAGATAGATAGATAGATATGAACCGACTTGTATAGATAGATAGATAGATAGATAGATATGAACCGACTGGTATAGATAGATAGATAGATAGATAGATATAGACCGACTGGTATAGATAGATAGATAGATAGATAGATAGATAGATAGATAGATATGAACCGACTGGTATAGATAGATAGATAGATAGATATAGACCGACTGGTATAGATAGATAGATATGAACCGACTGGTATAGATAGATAGATAGATAGATATGAACCGACTGGTATAGATAGATAGATATGAACCGACTGGTATAGATAGATAGATAGATAGATAGATAGATATGAACCGACTGGTATAGATAGATAGATATGAACCGACTGGTATAGATAGATAGATAGATAGATAGATAGATAGATGAACCGACTGGTATAGATAGATAGATATAGACCGACTGGTACAGATAGATAGATAGATAGATAGATAGATAGATAGATATGAACCGACTGGTATAGATAGATAGATAGATAGATAGATAGATAGATAGATAGATATGAACCGACTGGTATAGATAGATAGATAGATAGATAGATAGATAGATAGACCGACTGGTATAGATAGATAGATAGATAGATAGATAGATAGATATAGACCGACTGGTATAGATAGATAGATAGATAGATAGATAGATATGATCCGACTGGTATAGATAGATAGATAGATAGATATGAACCGACTGGTATAGATAGATAGATAGATAGATAGATAGATAGATATGAACCGACTGGTATAGATAGATAGATAGATAGATAGATAGATAGACCGACTGGTATGAGTAGATAGATAGATAGATAGATATGAATACGACTTGGTAGATACATAGATCGATAGATAGATAGGTACAAACCGACTTCGGCAGATACATAGATCGATAGATAGATAGATATGAACCAACCGGCAGATAGATAGATCGATAGATAGAGATATAGATAGATAGATCGATAGATAGAGATATAGTTAGATAGATAGGTATGAACCGACTGCGGCAGATAGATAAATAGATCGATAGAAAGAGATATCGATAGATAGATAGATAGATATGAACCGACTGCGGCAGATAGATAGATCGATAGATAGATAGATAGATAGATAGATAGATATGAACCGACTGGTATAGATACATAGATAGATAGATAGATATGAACCGACTGGTATAGATAGATATATATAGATAGATAGATAGATATGAACCGACTGGTATAGATAGATATATAGATAGATAGATAGATAGATAGATAGATATATATGAACCGACTGGTATAGATAGATAGATAGATAGATAGATAGATAGATATGAACCGACTGGTATAGATAGATAGATAGATAGATAGATAGATATGAACCGACTGGTATAGATAGATAGATAGATAGATAGATAGATAGATAGATATGAACCGACTGGTATAGATAGATAGATAGATAGATAGATAGATAGATATGAACCGACTGAGTATAGATAGATAGATAGATAGATAGATAGATAGATATGAACCGACTGGTATAGATAGATAGATAGATAGATAGATAGATAGATATGAACCGACTGGTATAGATAGATAGATAGATAGATAGATAGATAGATAGATATGAACCGACTGGTATAGATAGATAGATAGATAGATAGATAGATAGATATGAACCGACTGAGTATAGATAGATAGATAGATAGATAGATAGATAGATATGAACCGACTGGTATAGATAGATAGATAGATAGATAGATAGATAGATAGATATGAACCGACTGGTATAGATAGATAGATAGATAGATAGATAGATATGAACCGACTGGTATAGATAGATAGATAGATAGATAGATAGATATGAACCGACTGGTATAGATAGATAGATAGATAGATAGATATGAACCGACTGGTATAGATAGATAGATAGATAGATAGATATGAACCGACTGGTATAGATAGATAGATAGATATGAACCGACTGGTATAGATAGATAGATAGATATGAACCGACTGGTATAGATAGATAGATAGATAGATATGAACCGACTGGTATAGATAGATAGATAGATAGATATGAACCGACTGGTATAGATAGATAGATAGATAGATATGAACCGACTGGTATAGATAGATAGATAGATAGATACATAGATAGATATGAACCGACTGGTATAGATAGATAGATAGATAGATAGATAGATATGAACCGACTGGTATAGATAGATAGATAGATAGATAGATAGATAGACCGACTGGTATAGATAGATAGATAGATAGATAGATAGATAGATATGAACCGACTGGTATAGATAGATAGATAGATAGATACATAGATAGATATGAACCGACTGGTATAGATAGATAGATAGATACATAGATAGATATGAACCGACTGGTATAGATAGATAGATAGATAGATAGATAGATATGAACCGACTGGTATAGATAGATAGATAGATATATAGATAGATATGAACCGACTGGTATAGATAGATAGATAGATATGAACCGACTGGTATAGATAGATAGATAGATATGAACCGACTGGTATAGATAGATAGATAGATATGAACCGACTGGTATAGATAGATAGATATGAACCGACTAGTATAGATAGATAGATAGATATGAACCGACTGGTATAGATAGATAGATAGATAGATATGAACCGACTGGTATAGATAGATAGATAGATATGAACCGACTGGTATAGATAGATAGATAGATATGAACCGACTGGTATAGACAGATAGATAGATATGAACCGACTGGTATAGATAGATAGATAGATAGATTGATAGATATGAACCGACTGGTATAGATAGATAGATAGATAGATATGAACCGACTGGTATAGACAGATAGATAGATACATATGAACCGACTGGTATAGATAGATAGATAGATAGATAGATAGATAGATATAGACCGACTGGTATAGATAGATAGATAGATAGATATAGACCGACTGAGTATAGATAGATAGATATGAACCGACTGGTATAGATAGATAGATATAGACCGACTGGTATAGATAGATAGATAGATAGATAGATATGAACCGACTGGTATAGATAGATAGATATGAACCGACTGGTACAGATAGATAGATAGATAGATAGATAGATATGAACCGACTGGTATAGATAGATAGATAGATAGATATGAACCGACTGGTATAGATAGATAGATAGATAGATAGATATGAACCGACTGGTATAGACAGATAGATAGATAGATATGAACCGACTGGTATAGATAGATAGATAGATAGATAGATAGATATGAACCGACTGGTATAGATAGATAGATAGATATGAACCGACTGGTATAGATAGATAGATAGATAGATAGATATGAACCGACTGGTATAGATAGATAGATAGATAGATAGATAGATAGATATGAACCGACTGGTATAGATAGATAGATAGATAGATAGATATGAACCGACTGGTATAGATAGATAGATAGATAGATAGATAGATATGAACCGACTGGTATAGATAGATAGATAGATAGATAGATAGATATGAACCGACTGGTATAGATAGATAGATAGATAGATAGATATGAACCGACTTCGGCAGATACATAGATCGATAGATAGATAGATATGAACCGACTTCGGCAGATACATAGATCGATAGATAGATAGATATGAACCGACTTCGGCAGATAGATAGATCGATAGATAGAGATATAGATAGATAGATCGATAGATAGAGATATAGTTAGATAGATAGGTATAGACCGACTGCGGCAGATAGATAAATAGATCGATAGAAAGAGATATCCCGATAGATAGATAGATAGATATGAACCGACTGCGGCAGATAGATAGATCGATAGATAGATAGATAGATAGATAGATAGATATGAACCGACTGGTAGATACATAGATAGATAGATAGATATGAACCGACTGGTATAGATAGATATATAGATAGATAGATAGATATGAACCGACTGGTATAGATAGATATATAGATAGATAGATAGATAGATAGATAGATATATATGAACCGACTGGTATAGATAGATAGATAGATAGATAGATAGATAGATATGAACCGACTGGTATAGATAGATAGATAGATAGATAGATAGATATGAACCGACTGGTATAGATAGATAGATAGATAGATAGATAGATAGATATGAACCGACTGGTATAGATAGATAGATAGATAGATAGATAGATAGATATGAACCGACTAGTATAGATAGATAGATAGATAGATAGATAGATATGAACCGACTGGTATAGATAGATAGATAGATAGATAGATAGATAGATATATGAACCGACTGGTATAGATAGATAGATAGATAGATAGATAGATAGATATGAACCGACTGGTATAGATAGATAGATAGATAGATAGATAGATATGAACCGACTGGTATAGATAGATAGATAGATAGATAGATAGATAGATAGATATGAACCGACTGGTATAGATAGATAGATAGATAGATAGATAGATAGATATGAACCGACTGAGTATAGATAGATAGATAGATAGATAGATAGATATGAACCGACTGGTATAGATAGATAGATAGATAGATAGATATGAACCGACTGGTATAGATAGATAGATAGATAGATAGATATGAACCGACTGGTATAGATAGATAGATAGATATGAACCGACTGGTATAGATAGATAGATAGATATGAACCGACTGGTATAGATAGATAGATAGATAGATATGAACCGACTGGTATAGATAGATAGATAGATAGATATGAACCGACTGAGTATAGATAGATAGATAGATAGATATGAACCGACTGGTATAGATAGATAGATAGATAGATACATAGATAGATATGAACCGACTGGTATAGATAGATAGATAGATAGATAGATAGATATGAACCGACTGGTATAGATAGATAGATAGATAGATAGATAGATATGAACCGACTGGTATAGATAGATAGATAGATAGATACATAGATAGATATAGACCGACTGGTATAGATAGATAGATAGATACATAGATAGATATGAACCGACTGGTATAGATAGATAGATAGATAGATAGATATGAACCGACTGGTATAGATAGATAGATAGATATATAGATAGATATGAACCGACTGGTATAGATAGATAGATAGATATGAACCGACTGGTATAGATAGATAGATAGATATGAACAAACTGGGTATAGATAGATAGATAGATATGAACCGACTGGTATAGATAGATAGATATGAACCGACTGGTATAGATAGATAGATAGATATGAACCGACTGGTATAGATAGATAGATAGATATGAACCGACTGGGTATAGATAGATAGATATGAACCGACTGGTATAGATAGATAGATAGATATGAACCGACTGGTATAGATAGATAGATAGATAGATATGAACCGACTGGTATAGATAGATAGATAGATAGACCGACTGGTATAGATAGATAGATAGATAGATAGATAGATAGATATAGACCGACTGGGTATAGATAGATAGATAGATAGATAGATAGATATGAACCGACTGGTATAGATAGATAGATAGATAGATAGATATGAACCGACTGGTATAGATAGATAGATAGATAGATAGATATGAACCGACTGGTATAGATAGATAGATAGATATGAACCGACTGGTATAGATAGATAGATAGATGAACCGACTGGTATAGATAGATAGATAGATAGATATGAACCGACTGGTATAGATAGATAGATAGATAGATATGAACCGACTGGTAGATAGATAGATAGATAGATATGAACCGACTGGTATAGATAGATAGATAGATAGATACATAGATAGATATGAACCGACTGGTATAGATAGATAGATAGATAGATAGATAGATATGAACCGACTGGTATAGATAGATAGATAGATAGATAGATAGATATGAACCGACTGGTATAGATAGATAGATAGATAGATACATAGATAGATATGAACCGACTGGTATAGATAGATAGATACTCACATAGATAGATATGAACCGACTGGTATAGATAGATAGATAGATAGATAGATAGATATGAACCGACTGGTATAGATAGATAGATAGATATATAGATAGATATGAACCGACTGGTATAGATAGATAGATAGATATGAACCGACTGGTATAGATAGATAGATAGATATGAACCGACTGGTATAGATAGATAGATAGATATAGACCGACTGGTATAGATAGATAGATATAAGACCGACTGGTATAGATAGATAGATAGATATAGACCGACTGGTATAGATAGATAGATAGATAGATATGAACCGACTGGTATAGATAGATAGATAGATATGAACCGACTGGTATAGATAGATAGATAGATATGAACCGACTGGTATAGACAGATAGATAGATATGAACCGACTGGTATAGATAGATAGATAGATAGATTGATAGATATGAACCGACTGGTATAGATAGATAGATAGATAGATATGAACCGACTGGTATAGACAGATAGATAGATACATATGAACCGACTGGTATAGATAGATAGATAGATAGATAGATAGATAGATAGATAGATATGAACCGACTGGTATAGATAGATAGATAGATAGATATGAACCGACTGGTATAGATAGATAGATATGAACCGACTGGTATAGATAGATAGATATGAACCGACTAGTATAGATAGATAGATAGATAGATAGATATGAACCGACTGGTATAGATAGATAGATATGAACCGACTGGTACAGATAGATAGATAGATAGATAGATAGATATGAACCGACTGGTATAGATAGATAGATAGATAGATATGAACCGACTGGTATAGATAGATAGATAGATAGATAGATATGAACCGACTGAGTATAGACAGATAGATAGATAGATATGAACCGACTGGTATAGATAGATAGATAGATAGATAGATAGATATAGACCGACTGAGTATAGATAGATAGATAGATATGAACCGACTGGTATAGATAGATAGATAGATAGATAGATATGAACCGACTGGTATAGATAGATAGATAGATAGATAGATAGATAGATATGAACCGACTGGTATAGATAGATAGATAGATAGATAGATATGAACCGACTGGTATATAGATAGATAGATAGATAGATAGATAGATATGAACCGACTGGTATAGATAGATAGATAGATAGATAGATATGAACCGACTGGTATAGATAGATAGATAGATAGATAGATAGATAGATATGAACCGACTGGTATAGATAGATAGATAGATAGATATATAGATAGATATGAACCGACTAGTATAGATAGATAGATAGATAGATAGATAGATATGAACCGACTGGTATAGATAGATAGATAGATAGATATATAGATAGATATGAACCGACTGGTATAGATAGATAGATAGATAGATATATAGATAGATGAACCGACTGGTATAGATAGATAGATAGATAGATATATATGAACCGACTGGTATAGATAGATAGATAGATAGATAGATAGATATGAACCGACTGGTATAGATAGATAGATAGATAGATAGATAGATATGAACCGACTGGTATAGATAGATAGATAGATAGATAGATATGAACCGACTGGTATAGATAGATAGATAGATAGATAGATAGATAGATAGATATAGACCGACTGGTATAGATAGATAGATAGATAGATAGATAGATATGAACCGACTGGTATAGATAGATAGATAGATATGAACCGACTGGTATAGATAGATAGATAGATATGAACCAACTGGTATAGATAGATAGATAGATATGAACCGACTGGTATAGATAGATAGATATGAACCGACTGGTATAGATAGATAGATAGATATGAACCGACTGGTATAGATAGATAGATAGATATGAACCGACTAGTATAGATAGATAGATAGATATATAGATAGATATGAACCGACTGGTATAGATAGATAGATAGATATATAGATAGATATGAACCGACTGGTATAGATAGATAGATAGATAGATAGATATGACCCGACTGGTATAGATAGATAGATAGATAGATAGATAGATAGATATGAACCGACTGGTATAGATAGATAGATAGATATGAACCGACTGGTATAGATAGATAGATAGATATGAACCGACTGGTATAGATAGATAGATAGATATGAACCGACTGGTATAGATAGATAGATAGATATGAACCGACTGGTATAGATAGATAGATAGATATGAACCGACTGGTATAGATAGATAGATAGATATGAACCGACTGGTATAGATAGATAGATAGATATGAACCGACTGGTATAGATAGATAGATAGATATAGACCGACTAGTATAGATAGATATATAGATAGATAGATATGAACCGACTGGTATAGATAGATAGATAGATAGATATGAACCGACTGAGTATAGATAGATAGATAGATAGATATGAACCGACTGGTATAGATAGATAGATAGATAGATAGATATGAACCGACTGGTATAGATAGATAGATAGATAGATAGATATGAACCGACTGGTATAGATAGATAGATAGATAGATAGATAGATAGACATGAACCGACTGGTATAGATAGATAGATAGATAGATGAACCGACTGGTATAGATAGATAGATAGATAGATAGATAGACATGAACCGACTGGTATAGATAGATAGATAGATAGATAGATATGAACCGACTGGTATAGATAGATAGATAGATAGATAGATAGATAGATATGAACCGACTGGTATAGATAGATAGATATGAACCGACTGGTATAGATAGATAGATAGATAGATAGATAGATAGATATGAACCGACTGGTATAGATAGATAGATAGATAGATATGAACCGACTGGTATAGATAGATAGATAGATAGATATGAACCGACTGGTATAGATAGATAGATAGATAGATAGATATGAACAAACTGGTATAGATAGATAGATAGATAGATATGAACCGACTGGTATAGATAGATAGATAGATAGACCGACTGGTATAGATAGATAGATAGATATGAACCGACTGGTATAGATAGATAGATAGATAGATAGATATAGACCGACTGGTATAGATAGATAGATAGATAGATAGATATGAACCGACTGGTATAGATAGATAGATAGATATGAACCGACTGGTATAGATAGATAGATAGATAGATAGGTATGAACCGACTGGTATAGATAGATAGATAGATAGATAGATATGAACCGACTGGTATAGATAGTTAGATAGATAGATAGATATGAACCGACTGGTATAGATAGTTAGATAGATAGATAGATAGATATAGACGACTGAGTATAGACAGATAGATAGATAGATATGAACCGACTGGTATAGATAGATAGATAGATAGATAGATAGATATGAACCGACTGGTATAGATAGATAGATAGATAGATATGAACCGACTGGTATAGATAGATAGATATGAACCGACTGGTATAGATAGATAGATAGATAGATAGATAGATAGATAGATAGATATGAACCGACTGGTATAGATAGATAGATATGAACCGACTGGTATAGATAGATAGATAGATAGATATGAACCGACTGGTATAGATAGATAGATAGATAGATAGATAGATATGAACCGACTGAGTGTATAGATAGATAGATATGAACCGACTGGTATAGATAGATAGATATGAACCGACTGGTATAGATAGATAGATATGAACCGACTGGTATAGATAGATAGATAGATAGATAGATAGATAGATATGAACCGACTGGTATAGATAGATAGATAGATTTATAGATAGATAGATAGATAGATATGAACCGACTGGTATAGATAGATAGATATAGACCGACTGGTATAGATAGATAGATAGATATGAACCGACTGGTATAGATAGATAGATAGATATGAACCGACTTGTATAGATAGATAGATAGATATGAACCGACTGGTATAGATAGATAGATAGATATGAACCGACTGGTATAGATAGATAGATAGATATGAACCGACTGGTATAGATAGATAGATAGATATGAACCGACTGGTATAGATAGA
>JBBBDQ010018601.1:0-17556 GCA_037127315.1 Ascarosepion bandense | reverse complement strand
AATGTGAGAGCAGCAACCACATATCCATGTGTCTGATTATAATGTGAGAGCGGCAACCACATATCCATGTGTCTGATTATAATGTGAGAGCTGCAACCACATATCCATGTGTCTGATTATAATGTGAGAGCAGCAACCACATATCCATGTGTCTTATTATAATGTGAGAGCGGCAACCACATATCCATGTGTCTGATTTATAATGAGAGAGCGGCAACCACATATCCATGTGTCTGATTATAATGTGAGAGCAGCAACCACATATCCATGTGTCTTATTATAATGTGAGAGCGGCAACCACATATCCATGTGTCTTATTATAATGTGAGAGCGGCAACCACATATCCATGTGTCTGATTATAATGTGAGAGCAGCAACCACATATCCATGTGTCTGATTATAATGTGAGAGCAGCAACCACATATCCATGTGTCTTCATTAGTAATGAGAGAGCAGCAACCACATATCCATGTGTCTTATTATAATGAGAGAGCGGCAACCACATATCCATGTGTCTTATTATAATGTGAGAGCGGTCCATGACATCCATGTGTCTTATTATAATGTGAGAGCGGCAACCACATATCCATGTGTCTTATTATAATGTGAGAGCGGCAACCACATATCCATGTGTCTGATTATAATGTGAGAGCGGCAACCACATATCCATGTGTCTGATTATAATGTGAGAGCAGCAACCACATATCCATGTGTCTTATTATAATGAGAGAGCAGCAACCACATATCCATGTGTCTTATTATAATGAGAGAGCGGCAACCACATATCCATGTGTCTTATTATAATGTGAGAGCGGCAACCACATATCCATGTGTCTTATTATAATGTGAGAGCTGCGTAACCACATATCCATGTGTCTTATTATAATGTGAGAGCGGCAACCACATATCCATGTGTCTTATTATAATGTGAGAGCGGCAACCACATATCCATGTGTCTTATTATAATGTGAGAGCGGCAACCACATATCCATGTGTCTTATTATAATGTGAGAGCGGCAACCACATATCCATGTGTCTTATTATAATGTGAGAGCGGTAACCACATATCCATGTGTCTGATTATAATGTGAGAGCGGCAACCACATATCCATGTGTCTGATTATAATGTGAGAGCGGCAACCACATATCCATGTGTCTGATTATAATGTGAGAGCGGCAACCACATATCCATGTGTCTGATTATAATGTGAGAGCGGCAACCACATATCCATGTGTCTGATTATAATGTGAGAGCGGCAACCACATATCCATGTGTCTGATTATAATGTGAGAGCGGCAACCACATATCCATGTGTCTGATTATAATGTGAGAGCGGCAACCACATATCCATGTGTCTGATTATAATGTGAGAGCGGCAACCACATATCCATGTGTCTGATTATAATGTGAGAGCGGCAACCACATATCCATGTGTCTTATTATAATGTGAGAGCGGCAACCACATATCCATGTGTCTGATTATAATGTGAGAGCGGCAACCACATATCCATGTGTCTGATTATAATGTGAGAGCGGCAACCACATATCCATGTGTCTGATTATAATGTGAGAGCGGTACAACCACATATCCATGTGTCTGATTATAATGTGAGAGCGGCAACCACATATCCATGTGTCTTATTATAATGTGAGAGCGGCAACCACATATCCATGTGTCTTATTATAATGTGAGAGCGGCAACCACATATCCATGTGTCTGATTATAATGTGAGAGCAGCAACCACATATCCATGTGTCTGATTATAATGTGAGAGCAGCAACCACATATCCATGTGTCTGATTATAATGTGAGAGCAGCAACCACATATCCATGTGTCTGATTATAATGTGAGAGCGGCAACCACATATCCATGTGTCTGATTATAATGTGAGAGCGGCAACCACATATCCATGTGTCTGATTATAATGTGAGAGCGGCAACCATGACATCCATGTGTCTGATTATAATGTGAGAGCGGCAACCACATATCCATGTGTCTGATTATAATGTGAGAGCGGCAACCACATATCCATGTGTCTTATTATAATGTGAGAGCGGCAACCACATATCCATGTGTCTGATTATAATGTGAGAGCAGCAACCACATATCCATGTGTCTGATTATAATGTGAGAGCAGCAACCACATATCCATGTGTCTGATTATAATGTGAGGGAGCAGCAACCACATATCCATGTGTCTGATTATAATGTGAGAGCAGCAACCACATATCCATGTGTCTGATTATAATGAGAGCAGCAACCACATATCCATGTGTCTGATTATAATGTGAGAGCAGCAACCACATATCCATGTGTCTGATTATAATGTGAGAGCAGCAACCACATATCCATGTGTCTGATTATAATGTGAGAGCAGCAACCACATATCCATGTGTCTGATTATAATGTGAGAGCAGCAACCACATATCCATGTGTCTGATTATAATGAGAGAGCGGCAACCACATATCCATGTGTCTGATTATAATGTGAGAGCGGCAACCACATATCCATGTGTCTGATTATAATGAGAGAGCGGCAACCACATATCCATGTGTCTGATTATAATGTGAGAGCAGCAACCACATATCCATGTGTCTGATTATAATGTGAGAGCAGCAACCACATATCCATGTGTCTGATTATAATGTGAGAGCAGCAACCACATATCCATGTGTCTGATTATAATGTGAGAGCAGCAACCACATATCCATGTGTCTGATTATAATGTGAGAGCGGCAACCACATATCCATGTGTCTGATTATAATGTGAGAGCAGCAACCACATATCCATGTGTCTGATTATAATGTGAGAGCAGCAACCACATATCCATGTGTCTGATTATAATGTGAGAGCGGCAACCACATCCATGTGTCTGATTATAATGTGAGAGCAGCAACCACATATCCATGTGTCTGATTATAATGTGAGAGCGGCAACCACATATCCATGTGTCTGATTATAATGTGAGAGCAGCAACCACATATCCATGTGTCTGATTATAATGAGAGCAGCAACCACATATCCATGTGTCTGATTATAATGTGAGCAGCAAAACTTCACATATCCATGTGTCTGATTATAATGTGAGAGCAGCAACCACATATCCATGTGTCTGATTATAATGTGAGAGCAGCAACCACATATCCATGTGTCTGATTATAATGTGAGAGCAGCAACCACATATCCATGTGTCTGATTATAATGTGAGAGCAGCAACCACATGTCCATGTGTCTGATTATAATGTGAGAGCAGCAAACCACATATCCATGTGTCTGATTATAATGTGAGAGCAGCAACCACATATCCATGTGTCTGATTATAATGTGAGAGCAGCAACCACATATCCATGTGTCTGATTATAATGAGAGAGCGGCAACCACATATCCATGTGTCTGATTATAATGTGAGAGCGGCAACCACATATCCATGTGTCTGATTATACGTAGAGAGCGGCAACCACATATCCATGTGTCTGATTATAATGTGAGAGCAGCAACCACATATCCATGTGTCTGATTATAATGAGAGAGCGGCAACCACATATCCATGTGTCTGATTATAATGAGAGAGCGGCAACCACATATCCATGTGTCTGATTATAATGTGAGAGCGGCAACCACATATCCATGTGTCTGATTATAATGTGAGAGCAGCAACCACATATCCATGTGTCTGATTATAATGTGAGAGCAGCAACCACATATCCATGTGTCTGATTATAATGTGAGAGCAGCAACCACATATCCATGTGTCTGTTTATAATGTGAGAGCAGCAACCACATATCCATGTGTCTGATTGGTAATGTGAGAGCAGCAACCACATATCCATGTGTCTTATTATAATGTGAGAGCGGCAACCACATATCCATGTGTGTCTTATTATAATGTGAGAGCGGCAACCACATATCCATGTGTCTTATTATAATGTGAGAGCGGCAACCACATATCCATGTGTCTGATTATAATGTGAGAGCGGCAACCACATATCCATGTGTCTGATTATAATGTGAGAGCGGCAACCACATATCCATGTGTCTGATTATAATGTGAGAGCAGCAACCACATATCCATGTGTCTGATTATAATGTGAGGTGAGCAGCAACCACATATCCATGTGTTCATGATTATAATGAGAGCAGCAACCACATATCCATGTGTCTGATTATAATGTGAGAGCAGCAACCACATATCCATGTGTCTGATTATAATGTGAGAGCAGCAACCACATATCCATGTGTCTGATTATAATGTGAGAGCAGCAACCACATATCCATGTGTCTGATTATAATGTGAGAGCAGCAACCACATATCCATGTGTCTGATTATAATGTGAGAGCAGCAACCACATATCCATGTGTCTGATTATAATGTGAGAGCAGCAACCACATCCATGTGTCTGATTATAATGTGAGAGCAGCAACCACATATCCATGTGTCTGATTATAATGTGAGAGCAGCAACCACATATCCATGTGTCTGATTATAATGTGAGAGCAGCAACCACATATCCATGTGTCTGATTATAATGTGAGAGCAGCAACCACATATCCATGTGTCTGATTATAATGTGAGAGCAGCAACCACATATCCATGTGTCTGATTATAATGTGAGAGCAGCAACCACATATCCATGTGTCTGATTATAATGTGAGAGCAGCAACCACATATCCATGTGTCTGATTATAATGTGAGAGCAGCAACCACATATCCATGTGTCTGATTATAATGTGAGAGCAGCAACCACATATCCATGTGTCTTATTATAATGTGAGAGCAGCAACCACATATCCATGTGTCTGATTATAATGTGAGAGCGGCAACCACATATCCATGTGTCTGATTATAATGTGAGAGCGGCAACCACATATCCATGGGGTCTGATTATAATGAGAGCGGCAACCACATATCCATGTGTCTGATTATAATGTGAGAGCGGCAACCACATATCCATGTGTCTGATTATAATGTGAGAGCGGCAACCACATATCCATGTGTCTGATTATAATGTGAGAGCGGCAACCACATATCCATGTGTCTGATTATAATGTGAGAGCGGCAACCACATATCCATGTGTCTTATTATAATGTGAGAGCAGCAACCACATATCCATGTGTCTGATTATAATGTGAGAGCAGCAACCACATATCCATGTGTCTGATTATAATGTGAGAGCAGCAACCACATATCCATGTGTCTGATTATAATGTGAGAGCAGCAACCACATATCCATGTGTCTGATTATAATGTGAGAGCAGCAACCACATATCCATGTGTCTGATTATAATGTGAGAGCAGCAACCACATATCCATGTGTCTGATTATAATGTGAGAGCAGCAACCACATATCCATGTGTCTGATTATAATGTGAGCGGTAACCACATATCCATGTGTCTGATTATAATGAGCAGCAACCACATATCCATGTGTCTGATTATAATGTGAGAGCGGCAACCACATATCCATGTGTCTGATTATAATGTGAGAGCAGCAACCACATATCCATGTGTCTTATTATAATGTGAGAGCAGCAACCACATATCCATGTGTCTGATTATAATGTGAGAGCAGCAACCACATATCCATGTGTCTGATTATAATGTGAGAGCAGCAACCACATATCCATGTGTCTGATTATAATGTGAGAGCAGCAACCACATATCCATGTGTCTGATTATAATGTGAGAGATGAGCAACCACATATCCATGTGTCTGATTATAATGTGAGAGCAGCAAAACCTTTGAAGCATATCCATGTGTCTGATTATAATGAGAGCAGCAACCACATATCCATGTGTCTGATTATAATGTGAGAGCAGCAACCACATATCCATGTGTCTGATTATAATGTGAGAGCAGCAACCACATATCCATGTGTCTGATTATAATGTGAGAGCAGCAACCACATATCCATGTGTCTGATTATAATGAGAGCAGCAACCACATATCCATGTGTCTGATTATAATGAGAGCAGCAACCACATATCCATGTGTCTGATTATAATGTGAGAGCAGCAACCACATATCCATGTGTCTGATTATAATGAGAGCAGCAACCACATATCCATGTGTCTGATTATAATGTGAGAGCAGCAACCACATATCCATGTGTCTGATTATAATGTGAGAGCAGCAACCACATATCCATGTGTCTGATTATAATGTGAGAGCAGCAACCACATATCCATGTGTCTGATTATAATGTGAGAGCAGCAACCACATATCCATGTGTCTGATTATAATGTGAGAGCAGCAACCACATATCCATGTGTCTGATTATAATGTGAGAGCAGCAACCACATATCCATGTGTCTGATTATAATGTGAGAGCAGCAACCACATATCCATGTGTCTGATTATAATGTGAGAGCAGCAACCACATATCCATGTGTCTGATTATAATGTGAGAGCAGCAACCACATATCCATGTGTCTGATTATAATGTGAGAGCAGCAACCACATATCCATGTGTCTGATTATAATGTGAGAGCAACCACATATCCATGTGTCTCATTATAATGTGAGAGCAGCAACCACATATCCATGTGTCTGATTATAATGTGAGAGCAGCAACCACATATCCATGTGTCTGATTATAATGAGAGCAGCAACCACATATCCATGTGTCTGATTATAATGTGAGAGCAGCAACCACATATCCATGTGTCTGATTATAATGTGAGAGCAGCAACCACATATCCATGTGTCTTATTATAATGTGAGAGCAGCAACCACATATCCATGTGTCTGATTATAATGTGAGAGCAGCAACCACATATCCATGTGTCTGATTATAAATGTGAGAGCAGCAACCACATATCCATGTGTCTGATTATAATGTGAGAGCAGCAACCACATATCCATGTGTCTGATTATAATGTGAGAGCAGCAACCACATATCCATGTGTCTTATTATAATGTGAGAGCGGCAACCACATATCCATGTGTCTGATTATAATGTGAGAGCGGCAACCACATATCCATGTGTCTGATTATAAGGAGAGCGGCAACCACATATCCATGTGTCTGATTATAATGTGAGAGCAGCAACCACATATCCATGTGTCTTATTATAATGTGAGAGCAGCAACCACATATCCATGTGTCTGATTATAATGTGAGAGCAGCAACCACATATCCATGTGTCTGATTATAATGTGAGAGCAGCAACCACATATCCATGTGTCTGATTATAATGTGAGAGCAGCAACCACATATCCATGTGTCTGATTATAATGTGAGAGCAGCAACCACATATCCATGTGTCTGATTATAATGTGAGCAGCAACCACATATCCATGTGTCTTATTATAATGTGAGAGCAGCAACCACATATCCATGTGTCTGATTATAATGTGAGAGCAGCAACCACATATCCATGTGTCTGATTATAATGTGAGAGCAGCAACCACATATCCATGTGTCTGATTATAATGTGAGAGCAGCAACCACATATCCATGTGTCTGATTATAATGAGAGCAGCAACCACATATCCATGTGTCTTATTATAATGTGAGAGCAGCAACCACATATCCATGTGTCTGATTATAATGTGAGAGCGGCAACCACATATCCATGTGTCTGATTATAATGTGAGAGCGGCAACCACATATCCATGTGTCTGATTATAATGTGAGAGCGGCAACCACATATCCATGTGTCTGATTATAATGTGAGAGCGGCAACCACATATCCATGTCTGATTATAATGTGAGAGCAGCAACCACATATCCATGTGTCTGATTATAATGTGAGAGCGGCAACCACATATCCATGTGTCTGATTATAATGTGAGAGCAGCAACCACATATCCATGTGTCTTATTATAATGTGAGAGCAGCAACCACATATCCATGTGTCTGATTTATAATGTGAGAGCAGCAAACTACATATCCATGTGTCTGATTATAATGTGAGAGCAGCAACCACATATCCATGTGTCTGATTATAATGTGAGAGCAGCAACCACATATCCATGTGTCTGATTATAATGTGAGAGCAGCAACCACATATCCATGTGTCTGATTATAATGTGAGAGCAGCAACCACATATCCATGTGTCTGATTATAATGTGAGAGCAGCAACCACATATCCATGTGTCTGATTATAATGTGAGAGCAGCAAACCACATCCATGTGTCTGATTATAATGTGAGAGCAGCAACCACATATCCATGTGTCTGATTATAATGTGAGAGCAGCAACCACATATCCATGTGTCTGATTATAATGTGAGAGCAGCAACCACATATCCATGTGTCTTATTATAATGTGAGAGCAGCAACCACATATCCATGTGTCTTATTATAATGTGAGAGCAGCAACCACATATCCATGTGTCTGATTATAATGTGAGAGCAGCAACCACATATCCATGTGTCTGATTATAATGTGAGAGCAGCAACCACATATCCATGTGTCTGATTATAATGTGAGAGCAGCAACCACATATCCATGTGTCTGATTATAATGTGAGAGCAGCAACCACATATCCATGTGTCTGATTATAATGTGAGATAAACACATATCCATGTGTCTGATTATAATGTGAGAGCAGCAACCACATATCCATGTGTCTGATTATAATGTGAGAGCAGCAACCACATATCCATGTGTCTGATTATAATGTGAGAGCAGCAACCACATATCCATGTGTCTGATTATAATGTGAGAGCAGCAACCACATATCCATGTGTCTTATTATAATGTGAGAGCAGCAACCACATATCCATGTGTCTTATTATAATGTGAGAGCAGCAACCACATATCCATGTGTCTGATTATAATGTGAGAGCAGCAACCACATATCCATGTGTCTGATTATAATGTGAGAGCAGCAACCACATATCCATGTGTCTGATTATAATGTGAGAGCAGCAACCACATATCCATGTGTCTGATTATAATGTGAGAGCAGCAACCACATATCCATGTGTCTGATTATAATGTGAGAGCAGCAACCACATATCCATGTGTCTTATTATAATGTGAGAGCAGCAACCACATATCCATGTGTCTGATTATAATGTGAGAGCAGCAACCACATATCCATGTGTCTTATTATAATGTGAGAGCAGCAACCACATATCCATGTGTCTGATTATAATGTGAGAGCAGCAACCACATATCCATGTGTCTGATTATAATGTGAGAGCAGCAACCACATATCCATGTGTCTGATTATAATGTGAGAGCAGCAACCACATATCCATGTGTCTGATTATAATGTGAGAGCAGCAACCACATATCCATGTGTTCTATTATAATGTGAGAGCAGCAACCACATATCCATGTGTCTTATTATAATGTGAGAGCAGCAACCACATATCCATGTGTCTGATTATAATGTGAGAGCAGCAACCACATATCCATGTGTCTGATTATAATGTGAGAGCAGCAACCACATATCCATGTGTCTGATTATAATGAGAGCAGCAACCACATATCCATGTGTCTGATTATAATGAGAGCAGCAACCACATATCCATGTGTCTTATTATAATGTGAGAGCAGCAACCACATATCCATGTGTCTTATTATAATGTGAGAGCAGCAACCACATATCCATGTGTCTGATTATAATGTGAGAGCAGCAACCACATATCCATGTGTCTGATTATAATGTGGAGAGCAGCAACCACATATCCATGTGTCTGATTATAATGTGAGAGCAGCAACCACATATCCATGTGTCTGATTATAATGTGAGAGCGGCAACCACATATCCATGTGTCTGATTGCATGTGAGGAGCGGCAACCACATATCCATGTGTCTGATTATAATGTGAGAGCAGCAACCACATATCCATGTGTCTGATTATAATGTGAGAGCAGCAACCACATATCCATGTGTCTGATTATAATGTGAGAGCAGCAACCACATATCCATGTGTCTGATTATAATGTGAGAGCAGCAACCACATATCCATGTGTCTGATTATAATGTGGAGAGCAGCAACCACATATCCATGTGTCTGATTATAATGTGAGAGCAGCAACCACATATCCATGTGTCTGATTATAATGTGAGCAGCAACCACATATCCATGTGTCTGATTATAATGTGAGAGCAGCAACCACATATCCATGTGTCTGATTATAATGTGAGAGCAGCAACCACATATCCATGTGTCTGATTATAATGTTAGAGCAGCAACCACATATCCATGTGTCTGATTATACGTGAGAGCAGTGTCCACATATCCATGTGTCTGATTATAATGTAGAGCAGCAACCACATATCCATGTGTCTGATTATAATGTGAGAGCAGCAACCACATATCCATGTGTCTGATTATAATGTGAGAGCAGCAACCACATATCCATGTGTCTGATTATAATGTGAGAGCAGCAACCACATATCCATGTGTCTGATTATAATGTGAGAGCAGCAACCACATATCCATGTGTCTGATTAATATAATGTGAGAGCAGCAACCACATATCCATGTGTCTGATTATAATGTGAGAGCAGCAACCACACATTCCATGTGTCTTATTATAATGTGAGAGCAGCAACCACATATCCATGTGTCTTATTATAATGCAGAGCGGCAACCACATATCCATGTGTCTTATTATAATGTGAGAGCGGCAACCACATATCCATGTGTCTGATTATAAATGTGAGAGCAGCAACCACATATCCATGTGTCTGATTATAATGTGAGAGCGGCAACCACATCCATGTGTCTGATTATAATGTGAGAGCAGCAACCACATATCCATGTGTCTGATTATAATGTGAGAGCGGCAACCACATATCCATGTGTCTGATTATAATGTGAGAGCGGCAACCACATATCCATGTGTCTGATTATAATGAGAGCGGCAACCACATATCCATGTGTCTGATTATAATGTGAGAGCAGCAACCACATATCCATGTGTCTGATTATAATGTGAGAGCAGCAACCACATATCCATGTGTCTGATTATAATGTGAGAGCAGCAACCAGTACATCCATGTGTCTGATTATAATGTGAGAGCGGCAACCACATATCCATGTGTCTGATTATAATGTGAGAGCGGCAACCACATATCCATGTGTCTGATTATAATGTGAGAGCGGCAACCACATATCCATGTCTGATTATAATGTGAGAGCAGCAACCACATATCCATGTGTCTGATTATAATGTGAGAGCGGCAACCACATATCCATGTGTCTGATTATAATGTGAGAGCAGCAACCACATATCCATGTGTCTGATTATAATGTGAGAGCAGCAACCACATATCCATGTGTCTTATTATAATGTGAGAGCAGTAACCACATATCCATGTGTCTTATTATAATGTGAGAGCGGCAACCATGCATATCCATGTGTCTGATTATAATGTGAGAGCGGCAACCACATATCCATGTGTCTGATTATAATGTGAGAGCGGCAACCACATATCCATGTGTCTGATTATAATGTGAGAGCGGCAACCACATATCCATGTGTCTGATTATAATGTGAGAGCGGCAACCACATATCCATGTGTCTGATTATAATGTGAGAGCGGCAACCACATATCCATGTGTCTGATTATAATGTGAGAGCGGCAACCACATATCCATGTGTCTGATTATAATGTGAGAGCGGCAACCACATATCCATGTGTCTGATTATAATGTGAGAGCGGCAACCACATATCCATGTGTCTGATTATAATGTGAGAGCAGCAACCACATATCCATGTGTCTTATTATAATGTGAGAGCAGCAACCACATATCCATGTGTCTGATTATAATGTGAGAGCAGCAACCACATATCCATGTGTCTGATTATAATGTGAGAGCGGCAACCACATATCCATGTGTCTGATTATAATGTGAGAGCAGCAACCACATATCCATGTGTCTGATTATAATGTGAGAGCGGCAACCACATATCCATGTGTCTGATTATAATGTGAGAGCGGCAACCACATATCCATGTGTCTGATTATAATGTGAGAGCAGCAACCACATATCCATGTGTCTGATTATAATGTGAGAGCGGCAACCACATATCCATGTGTCTGATTATAATGTGAGAGCGGCAACCACATATCCATGTGTCTGATTATAATGTGAGAGCAGCAACCACATATCCATGTGTCTGATTATAATGTGAGAGCAGCAACCACATATCCATGTGTCTGATTATAATGTGAGAGCAGCAACCACATATCCATGTGTCTGATTATAATGTGAGAGCGGCAACCACATATCCATGTGTCTGATTACAGGTAATGTGAGAGCGGCAACCACATATCCATGTGTCTGATTATAATTTCCTCGTAGAGCGGCAACCACATATCCATGTGTCTGATTATAATGTGAGAGCAGCAACCACATATCCATGTGTCTGATTATAATGTGAGAGCGGCAACCACATATCCATGTGTCTGATTATAATGTGAGAGCACAACCACATATCCATGTGTCTGATTATAATGTGAGAGCAGCAACCACATATCCATGTGTCTTATTATAATGTGAGAGCAGCAACCACATATCCATGTGTCTTATTATAATGTGGAGAGCGGCAACCACATATCCATGTGTCTTATTATAATGTGAGAGCGGCAACCACATATCCATGTGTCTGATTATAATGTGAGAGCGGCAACCACATCCATGTGTCTGATTATAATGTGAGAGCAGCAACCACATATCCATGTGTCTGATTATAATGTGAGAGCAGCAACCACATATCCATGTGTCTTATTATAATGTGAGAGCGGCAACCACATATCCATGTGTCTTATTATAATGTGAGAGCGGCAACCACATATCCATGTGTCTTATTATAATGTGAGAGCGGCAACCACATATCCATGTGTCTGATTATAATGTGAGAGCGGCAACCACATATCCATGTGTCTGATTATAATGAGAGCGGCAACCACATATCCATGTGTCTGATTATAATGTGAGAGCGGCAACCACATATCCATGTGTCTGATTATAATGTGAGGAGAGCGGCAACCACATATCCATGTGTCTGATTATAATGTGAGAGCGGCAACCACATATCCATGTGTCTGATTATAATGTGAGAGCGGCAACCACATATCCATGTGTCTGATTATAATGTGAGAGCAGCAACCACATATCCATGTGTCTGATTATAATGTGAGAGCAGCAACCACATACATCCATGTGTCTTATTATAATGTGAGAGCAGCAACCACATATCCATGTGTCTGATTATAATGTGAGAGCGGCAACCACATATCCATGTGTCTGATTATAATGTGAGAGCGGCAACCACATATCCATGTGTCTGATTATAATGTGAGAGCAGCAACCACATATCCATGTGTCTGATTATAATGTGAGAGCGGCAACCACATATCCATGTGTCTGATTATAATGTGAGAGCAGCAACCACATATCCATGTGTCTGATTATAATGTGAGAGCAGCAACCACATATCCATGTGTCTGATTATAATGTGAGAGCGGCAACCACATATCCATGTGTCTGATTATAATGTGAGAGCGGCAACCACATATCCATGTGTCTGATTATAATGAGATGGGCAACCACATATCCATGTGTCTGATTATAATGTGAGAGCGGCAACCACATATCCATGTGTCTGATTATAATGTGAGAGCAGCAACCACATATCCATGTGTCTGATTATAATGTGAGAGCGGCAACCACATATCCATGTGTCTGATTATAATGTGAGAGCAGCAACCACATATCCATGTGTCTGATTATAATGTGAGAGCAGCAACCACATATCCATGTGTCTGATTATAATGTGAGAGCAGCAACCACATATCCATGTGTCTGATTATAATGTGAGAGCAACAACCACATATCCATGTGTCTGATTATGTGAGAGCAGCAACCACATATCCATGTGTCTTATTATAATGTGAGAGCAGCAACCACATATCCATGTGTCTTATTATAATGTGAGAGCGGCAACCACATATCCATGTGTCTTATTATAATGTGAGAGCGGCAACCACATATCCATGTGTCTGATTATAATGTGAGAGCGGCAACCACATATCCATGTGTCTGATTATAATGTGAGAGCGGCAACCACATATCCATGTGTCTGATTATAATGTGAGAGCGGCAACCACATATCCATGTGTCTGATTATAATGTGAGAGCGGCAACCACATATCCATGTGTCGAGAGCGGCAACCACATATCCATGTGTCTGATTATAATGTGAGAGCAGCAACCACATATATCCATGTGTCTGATTATAATGTGAGAGCGGCAACCACATATCCATGTGTCTGATTATAATGTGAGAGCAGCAACTACATATCCATGTGTCTGATTATAATGTGAGAGCATAACAAACCAACATATCCATGTGTCTTATTATAATGTGAGAGCAGCAACCACATATCCATGTGTCTTATTACATATAATGTGAGAGCGGCAACCACATATCCATGTGTCTTATTATAATGTGAGAGCGGCAACCACTATTATTAATGTCTGATTATAATGTGAGAGCGGCAACCACATATCCATGTGTCTGATTATAATGTGAGAGCGGCAACCACATATCCATGTGTCTGATTATAATGTGAGAGCGGCAACCACATATCCATGTGTCTGATTATAATGTGAGAGCGGCAACCACATATCCATGTGTCTTATTATAATGTGAGAGCGGCAACCACATATCCATGTGTCTGATTATAATGTGAGAGCGGCAACCACATATCCATGTGTCTTATTATAATGTGAGAGCGGCAACCACATATCCATGTGTTTTATTATAATGTGAGTATATAACCACATATCCATGTGTCTGATTATAATGAGAGCGGCAACCACATATCCATGTGTCTGATTTATAATGTGAGAGCTGCAACCACATATCCATGTGTCTTATTATAATGTGAGAGCGGCAACCACATATCCATGTGTCTTATTATTATAATGTGAGAGCGGCAACCACATATCCATGTGTCTGATTATAATGTGAGAGCGGCAACCACATATCCATGTGTCTTATTATAATGTGAGAAAGCAGCAACCACATCCATGTGTCTGATTATAATGTGAGAGCGGCAACCACATATCCATGTGTCTGATTATAATGTGAGAGCGGCAACCATATATCCATGTGTCTTGTATTAGAAGGTGGAGAGCAGCAAACCACATATTATCCATGTGTCTGATTATACGTGAGACAGCAACCACATATCCATGTGTCTGATTATAATGGAGAGCAACCACACATCCATGTGTCTGACATAATGTGAGAGCAGCAACCACATATCTATGTGTCTGATTATACGTAGGCGGTGTCCACATATCCATGTGTCTGATTATATCGTGAGATGCAACCACATATCCATGTGTCTTAACATAATGTGAGCAGCAACCACACATCCATGTGTCTGATTATAATGGAGATACAACCACATATCCATGTGTCTTATTATAATGTGAGAGCAGCAACCACATATCCATGTGTCTGATTACAATGTGAGCAGCAACCACATATCCATGTGTCTGATTACATTGTGAGAGATGAAAGCAACCATGCATTCATGTGTCTGATTATAATGTATAGCAAACTACATATCCATGTGTCTGATTATAATGTGGAGAGCAGCAACCACACATCCATGTGTCTGATTATAATGTGAGAGCAGCAACCACATATCCACATGTGTCTGATTGCATTGTGAGAGAGCACAGCAACCACATATCCATATGTACCTTAATATAATGTGAGAGCAGCAACCATATCCATGTCTGATTATAATGTGAGAGCAGCAACCACATATCCATGTGTCTGATTATAATGGAGAGCAGTAACCACATATCCATGTGTCTGATTATAATGAGAGCAGCAAAATCATATATCCATGTGTCTTATTATAATGGGAGAGCGGCAACCATATCCATGTGTCTTATTATAATGTAGAGCAGCAACCACATCCATGTGTCTGATTATACTGTGGAGAGCAGCAACCACAGGTTCATGTGTCTGATTATAATGTGAGAGCAGCAACCACATATCCATGTGTCTGATTATAATGGAGTACAGCAACCACATATCCATATGCAGTCTGATTATAGCAGAGCAGCAACCACATATCCATGTGTCTGATTATAATGAGACAGCAACCACATATCCATGTGTCTGATTATAATGTGAGACAGCAACCACATATCCATGTGTCTTATTATAATGTGAGAGCAGCAACCACATATCCATGTGTCTGATTATAATGTGAGAGCAGTAAACCACATATCCATGTGTTCCTATTATAATCGTAGCAGCAAACTGTTATTATCCATGTGTCTTGGTTATAATGTGAGATAGCAAACTGTCATCCATGTGTCTGATTATAATGTGACATACAGTTCATATATATCTGTGTGTGTCTACATTTATAGATGAAAGCACCATATATCCATGTGTCTATTATAATGTGAGAGACAGCAACCACATTCATGTGTCTGATTATAATGTGAGAGCAGCAACCACATATCCATGTGTCTGATTATACGTGAGAGCAGCAACCACATATCCATGTGTCTGATTATAATGTGAGACAGTAACCACATATCCATGTGTCTTTATTATAATGTGAGAGCAGCAACCACATATCCATGTGTCCTTGTATTATATCAGGAGAGCAGCAACCACATATCCATGTCTGATTATAATGTGGAGAGCAGCAACCACATATCCATGTGTCTTATTACATGTGAGAGCAGCAACCACACATCCATGTGTCTGATTATAATGTGAGAGCAGCAACCACATATCCATGTGTCTTATTATAATGTGAGAGCAGCAATCACATATCCATGTGTCTTATTATAATGTGAGAGCAGCAACCACATATCCATGTGTCTGATTATAATGTGAGAGTAGCAACCACATATCCATGTGTCTGATTATAATGTGAGAGCAGCAACCACATATCCATGTGTATCTTATTATAATGTGAGAGCAGCAACCACATATCCATGTGTCTGATTATAATGTGAGAGCAGCAACCACATATCCATGTGTCTTATTATAATGTGGAGAGCAGCAACCACATATCCATGTGTCTTATTATAATGTGAGAGCAGCAACCACATATCCATGTGTCTGATTATAATGAGAGCAAACTACATATCCATGTGTCTGATTATAATGTGAGAGTGTGCACCACATATCCATGTCTGTCATTATAATGTGAGAGCAGCAACCACATATCCATGTGTCTGACTATATCAGAGACAGCAACCACATATCCATGTGTCTGATTATAAATGTGAGAGCAGCAACCACAGCATCCATGTGTCTGACTATAATGTGAGAGCAGCAACCACATCCATGTGTCTGATTATAATGAGAGTACAGCAACCACATATCCATGTGTCTGATTATAATGTGAGAGCAGCAAACTATGTATATCCACATGTGTCTTATTATAATGTGAGAGCACAACCACATATCCATGTGTCTTAATATATCAAAAGAGAGCAGCAACCACAATCCATGTGTCTGATTATAATGTGGAGAGCAGCAACCACATATCCATGTGTCTGATTATACGTATAGCAACCACACAT
>JBBBDQ010018599.1:0-11336 GCA_037127315.1 Ascarosepion bandense | reverse complement strand
CCACATATCCATGTGTCTGATTATAATGTGAGAGCTGACAACCACATATCCATGTGTCTGATTATAATGTGAGCAACAAGCACATATCCATGTGTCTTATTATAATGTGAGCAGCAACCACATATCCATGTGTCTGATTATAATGTGAGAGCGGCAACCACATATCCGCTGTGTCTGATTATAATGTGAAGAGAGCAAACACATATCCATGTGTCTTATTATAATGTGAGAGCAGCAACCTCATATCCATGTGTCTGATTGTGAGAGCGGCAACCACATATCCATGTGTCTGATTATAATGTGAGAGCGGCAACCACATATCCATGTGTCTTATTATAATGTGAGAGCGGCAACCACATATCCATGTGTCTTATTATAATGTGAGAGCGGCAACCACATATCCATGTGTCTGATTATAATGTAGAGCGGCAACCACATATCCATGTGTCTTATTATAATGTGAGAGCAGCAACCACATGTGTCTTATTATAATGTGAGAGCAGCAACCACATATCCATGTGTCTGATTAATGTGAAGGCAACCACATATCCATGTACAGTTATAATGTAGACGGCAACCACATATCCATGTGTCTGATTATAATGTGGCAATGTATTATCCATGTGTCTGATTATAATGTGAGAGCGGCAACCACATATCCATGTGTCTGATTATAATGCTGAGAGCGGCAACCACATATCCATGTGTCTGATTATAATGTGAGAGCGGCAACCACATATCCGTGTCTCTGATTATAATGTGAGAGCGGCAACCACATATCCATGTGTCTGATTATAATGAGAGCGGCAACCACATATCCATGTGTCTGATTATAATGTGAGAGCGGCAACCACATATCCATGTGTCTGATTATAATGTGAGAGCGGCAACCACATATCCATGTGTCTGATTATAATGTGAGAGCGGCAACCACATATCCATGTGTCTGATTATAATGTGAGAGCAGCAACCACATATCCATGTGTCTGATTATAATGTGAGAGCAGCAACCACATATCCATGTGTCTGATTATAATGTGAGAGCGGCAACCACATATCCATGTGTCTGATTATAATGTGAGAGCGGCAACCACATATCCATGTGTCTGATTATAATGTGAGAGCGCTTGGCCACATATCCATGTGTCTGATTATAATGTGAGAGCAGCAACCACATATCCATGTGTCTGATTATAATGTGAGAGCGGCAACCACATATCCATGTGTCTGATTATAATGTGAGAGCGGCAACCACATATCCATGTGTCTGATTATAATGTGAGAGCAGCAACCACATATCCATGTGTCTGATTATAATGTGAGAGCAGCAACCACATATCCATGTGTCTGATTATAATGTGAGAGCGGCAACCACATATCCATGTGTCTGATTATAATGTGAGAGCGGCAACCACATATCCATGTGTCTAATTATAATGTGAAACCACATATCCATGTGTCTGATTATAATGTAGAGCGGCAACCACATATCCATGCATGTGTAATCCCAGTTATAATGTGAGAGCGGCAACCACATATCCATGTGTCTGATTATAATGTGAGAGCGGCAACCACATATCCATGTGTCTGATTATAATGTGAGAGCGGCAACCACATATCCATGTGTCTGATTATAATGTGAGAGCGGCAACCACATATCCATGTGTCTGATTATAATGTGAGCGGCAACCACATATCCATGTGTCTGATTATAATGTGAGAGCGGCAACCACATATCCATGTGTCTGATTATAATGTGAAGCGGCAACCACATATCCATGTGTCTGATTATAATGAGAAGCGGCAACCACATATCCATGTGTCTTATTATAATGTGAGAGCAGCAACCACATATCCATGTGTCTGATTATAATGTGAGAGCGGCAACCACATATCCATGTGTCTGATTATAATGTGAGAGCGGCAACCACATATCCATGTGTCTGATTATAATGTGAGAGCGGCAACCACATATCCATGTGTCTGATTATAATGTAGAGACGGCAGCCACATATCCATGTGTCTGATTATAATGTGAGCGGCAACCACATATCCATGTGTCTGATTATAATGTGAGAGCGGCAACCACATATCCATGTGTCTGATTATAATGTGAGAGCGGCAACCACATATCCATGTGTCTGATTATAATGTGAGAACGGCAACCACATATCCATGTGTCTTATTACTGTATGAGAGCGGCAACCACATATCCATGTGTCTGATTATAATGTGAGAGCGGCAACCACATATCCATGTGTCTGATTATAATGTGAGAGCGGCAACCATATCCATGTGTCTGGTTATAATGTGAGAGCGGCAACCACATATCCATGTGTCTGATTATAATGTGAGAGCGGCAACCACATATCCATGTGTCTGATTATAATGTGAGAGCGGCAACCACATATCCATGTGTCTGATTATAATGTGAGAGCGGCAACCACATATCCATGTGTCTGATTATAATGTGAGAGCGGCAACCACATATCCATGTGTCTGATTATAATGTGAGAGCGGCAACCACATATCCATGTGTCTGATTATAATGTGAGAGCGGCAACCACATATCCATGTGTCTGATTATAATGTGAGAGCGGCAACCACATATCCATGTGTCTGATTAATGTGAACGGCAACCACATATCCGTAATGTCTATTGATTATAATGTGAGAGCGGCAACCACATATCCATGTCTGATTATAATGTGAGAGCGGCAACCACATATCCATGTGTCTGATTATAATGAGAGCGGCAACCACATATCCATGTGTCTGATTATAATGTGAGAGCGGCAACCACATATCCATGTGTCTGATTATAATGTGAGAGCGGCTTAACCACATATCCATGTGTCTGATTATAATGTGAGAGCGGCAACCACATATCCATGTGTCTGATTATAATGTGAGAGCGGCAACCACACATCCATGTGTCTGATTATAATGTGAGAGCGGCAACCACATATCCATGTGTCTGATTATAATGTGAGGAGAAGCGGCAACCACATATCCATGTGTCTGATTATAATGTGGGGAGAAGCAGCCACATATCCATGTGTCTGATTATAATGTAGGCGGCATGCATATCCATGTGTCTGATTATAATGTGAGAGCGGCAACCACATATCCATGTGTCTGATTATAATGTGAGAGCGGCAACCACATATCCATGTGTCTTATTATAATGTGAGAGCGGCAACCACATATCCATGTGTCTTATTATAATGTGAGAGCGGCAACCACATCCATGTGTCTGATTATAATGTGAGCGTAGCCACATATCCATGTGTCTGATTATAATGTGAGAGCGGCAACCACATATCCATGTGTCTGATTATATCCATGAGAGCGGCAACCACATATCCATGTGTCTGATTATAATGTGAGAGCGGCAACCATGTGTCTGATTATAATGAGAGCAGCAACCACATATCCATGTGTCTGATTATAATGTGAGAGCGGCAACCACATATCCATGTGCATGTGAGAGCGGCAACCACATCCATGTGTCTGATTATAATGTGAGAGCGGCAACCACATATCCATGTGTCTGATTATAATGTGAAGCGGCAACCATATCCATGTGTCTGATTATAATGTGAAGCGGCAACCACATATCCATGTGTCTGATTATAATGTGAGCTGACAACCATATCCATGTGTCTGATTAATGTGAACGGCAACCACATATCCATGTGTCTGATTATAATGTGAGCAGCATGCATATCCATGTGTCTGATTATAATGTGGCGGCAACCACATATCCATGTGTCTGATTATAATGTGAGAGCGGCAACCCATATCCATGTGTCTGATTATAATGTGAGGCCAACAGCATATCCATGTGTCTTATTATAATGTGAAGACGACAACCACATATCCATGTGTCTGATTATAATGTGAGAGCAACAACAGCTTCACATATCCATGTGTCTGATTATAATGTGAGCGGCAACCACATATCCATGTGTCTGATTATATTGAGAGCGGCAACCACATATCCATGTGTCTGATTATAATGTGAGAGCGGCAACCACATATCCATGTGTCTTATTATAATGTGAGAGCGGCAACCACATATCCATGTGTCTGATTATAATGTGAGAGCAGCAACCACATATCCATGTGTCTGATTATATAATGTGAGAGCGGCAACCACATATCATGTGTCTGATTATAATGTGAGAGCGGCAACCACATATCCAGCCAGCATACTGATTATAATGTGAGAGCGGCAACCACATATCCATGTGTCTGATTATAATGTGGGAAGCAGCAACCACATATCCATGTGTCTGATTATAATGTGAGAGCGGCAACCACATATCCATGTGTCTGATTATAATGTGAGAGCGGCAACCACATATCCATGTGTCTGATTATAATGTGGCGGCAACCACATATCCATGTGTCTGATTATAATGTGAGAGCGGCAACCACATATCCATGTGTCTGATTATAATGTGAGAGCGGCAACCACATATCCATGTGTCTTATTATAATGTGAGAGCGGCAACCACATATCCATGTGTCTGATTATAATGTGAGAGCGGCAACCATATCCATGTGTCTGATTATAATGTCAAGGCAGCAACCATATCCATGTGTCTGATTATAATGTGAGAGCGGCAACCACATATCCATGTGTCTGATTATAATGGTAATAACCACATATCCATGTGTCTGATTATAATGTGAGAGCGGCAACCACATATCCATGTGTCTGATTATAATGTGAGAGCGGCAACCACATATCCATGTGTCTGATTATAATGTGGGGAAACGGCAACCACATATCAAGATGTGTCTGATTATAATGTGAGAGCGGCAACCACATATCCATACGGATTATAATGTGAGAGCGGCAACCACATATCCATGTGTCTGATTGAGAGCGGCAACCACATATCCATGTGTCTGATTATAATGTGAGAGCGGCAACCACATATCCATGTGTCTGATTATAATGTGGGCGGCAACCACATATCCATGTGTCTGATTACTTAATGTGAGAGCGGCAACCACATATCCATGTGTCTGATTATAATGTGAGCGCTTGTGTCTGATTATAATGTGAGAGCGGCAACCACATATCCATGTGTCTGATTATAATGTGAGAGCGTGACCACACATGCATGTGTCTGATTGTGAGAGCGGCAACCACATATCCATGTGTCTGATTATAATGTGAGAGCGGCAACCACATATCCATGTGTATGATTATAATGTGAAGACGGCAACCACATATCCATGTGTCTGATTATAATGTGAGAGCGGCAACCACATATCCATGTGTCTGATTATAATGTGAGAGCGACAACCACATATCCATGTGTCTGATTATAATGTGAGAGCGGCAACCACATATCCATGTGTCTTATTATAATGTGAGAGCGGCAACCACATATCCATATTGTCTGATTATAATGTGAGAGCGGCAACTTGTGTCCACAGTTATAATGTGAGAGCGGCAACCACATATCCATGTGTCTGATTATAATGTGAGAGCGGCAACCACATATCCATGTGTCTGATTATAATGTGAGAGCGGCAACCACATATCCATGTATCTGATTATAATGTGAGAGCGGCAACCACATATCCATGTGTCTGATTATAATGTGAAGTAGCAACCACATATCCATGTGTCTGATTATGGGGCGGCAACCACATATCCATGTGTCTGATTATAATGTGAGAGCGGCAACCACATATCCATGTGTCTGATTTATGACAGCAGCCACATATCCATGTGTCTGAGTAGGAAGCGGCAACCACATATCCATGTGTCTTATTATAATGTGAGAGCGGCAACCACATATCCATGTGTCTGATTATAATGTGAGGCGGCATACATATATGCATGTGTCTGATTATAATGTGTAGGAGGCAGCAACCACATATCCATGTGTCTGATTATAATGTGAGAGCGGCAACCACATATCCATGTGTCTGATTATAATGTGAGAGCGGCAACCACATATCCATGTGTCTGATTATAATGTGAGAGCGGCAACCACATATCCATGTGTCTGATTATAATGTGAGAGCGGCAACCACATATCCATGTGTCTGATTATAATGTGAGCGGCAACCACATATCCATGTGTCTGATTATAATGTAAGTGACAACCATATCCATGTGTCTGATTATAATGTGAGAGGCGGCAACCACATATCCATGTGTCTGATTATAATGTGAGAGCGGCAACCACATATCCATGTGTCTGATTATAATGTAGACGGCAACCACATATCCATGTGTCTGATTATAATGTGAGAGCGGCAATATCCATGTGTCTGATTATAATGTGAGAGCGGCAACCACATATCCATGTGTCTGATTATAATGTGAGAGCGGCAACCATATCCATGTGTCTAGTTATAATGTGAGAGCGGCAACCACATATCCATGTGTCTGATTATAATGTGGAGAACGCTTGTCCCACATATCCATGTGTCTGATTATAATGTGAGAGCGGCAACCACACATATCCATGTGTCTGATTATAATAGCAGAGAGCGGCAACCACATATCCATGTGTCTGATTATAATGTGAGAGCGGCAACCACATATCCATGTGTCTGATTATAATGTGAGAGCGGCAACCACATATCCATGTGTCTTATTATAATGTGAGAGCGAAAGCAGCCACATATCCATGTGTCTGATTATAATGTAAGAGCTGACAACCACATATCCATGTGTCTGATTATAATGTGAGAGCGGCAGCCACATATCCATGTGTCTGATTATAATGTGAGAGCGGCAACCACATGTCATGTGTCTGATTATAATGTGAGAGCGGCAACCATATCCATGTGTCTGATTGCATAATGTGAGAGCGGCAACCACATATCCATGTGTCTGATTATAATGTGAGAAGCGGCAACCACATATCCATGTGTCTGATTATAATGTGAGAGCGGCAACCACATATCCATGTGTCTGATTATAATGTGAGAGCGGCAACCACATATCCATGTGTCTGATTATAATGTGAGAGCGACAACCACATATCCATGTGTCTGATTATAATGTGAGGCAGCAACCACATATCCATGTATCTGATTATAATGTGAGGACGGCAACCACATATCCATGTGTGATTATAATGTGAGAGCGGCAACCACATATCCATGTGTCTGATTATAATGTGGGGAGGCGCGCACATATCCATGTGTCTGATTATAATGTGAGAGCGGCAACCACATATCCATGTGTCTGATTATATTGTGAAGGCAGCAACCACATATCCATGTGTCTGATTATAATGTGAGCGGCAACCACATATCCATGTGTCTGATTATAATGTGAGAGCGGCAACCACATATCCATGTGTCTGATTATAATGTGAGAGCGGCAACCACATATCCATGTGTCTGATTATAATGTGAGAGCGGCAACCACATATCCATGTGTCTGATTATAATGTGAGAGCGCGCCCACATATCCATGTGTCTTATTATAATGTGAGCGGCAACCACATATCCATGTGTGGAATTATAATGTGAGAGCGGCAGCCACATATCCATGTGTCTGATTATAATGTGAGGGCGGCAACCACACATATCCATGTGTGTCTGATTATAATGTGAGAGCGGCAACCACATATCCATGTGTCTGATTATAATGTGAGACGGCAACCATATCCATGTGTCTGATTATAATGTGAGAAGCGGCAACCACATATCCATGTGTCTGATTATAATGTGAGGCAACAGCCACATCCCATGTATCTTATAATGTGAGAGCGGCAACCACATATCCATGTGTCTGATTATAATGTGAGAGCGGCAACCACATATCCATGTGTCTGATTATAATGTGAGAGCGGCAACCACATATCCATGTGTAGTTATAATGTGAGAAGCGGCAACCACATATCCATGTGTCTGATTATAATGTGAGAGCGGCAACCACATATCCATGTGTCTGATTATAATGTGAGAGCGCTTGCTTCCACTATCCATGTGTCTGATTATAATGTGAGAGCGGCAACCACATATCCATGTGTCTGATTATAATGTGAGACGGCAACCACCGCCATATCCATGTGTCTGATTATAATGTGAGAGCGGCAACCACATATCCATGTGTCTGATTATAATGTGAGAGCGGCAACCACATATCCATGTGTCTGATTATAATGTGAGCGGCAACCACATATCCATGTGTCTGATTATAATGTGAGAGCGACGACACATATCCATGTGTCTGATTATAATGTAGAAGCGGCAACCACATATCCATGTGTCTGATTATAATGTGAGAGCGGCAACCACATATCCATGTGTCTGATTATAATGTGAGAGCGGCAACCACATATCCATGTGTCCAGTTATAATGTGAGAGCGGCAACCATATCCATGTGTCTGATTATAATGTGAGGAAGCTGACAACCACATATCCATGTGTCTGATTATAATGTGAGAGCGGCAACCACATATCCATGTGTCTGATTATAATGTGAGAGCGGCAACCACATATCCATGTGTCTGATTATAATGTGAAGCGGCAACCACATATCCATGTGTCTTATTATAAAGCGTAAAGGCAGCAGCCACATATCCATGTGTCTGATTATAATGTGAGAGCGGCAACCACATATCCATGTGTCTGATTATAATGTGAGAGCGGCAACCACATATCCATGTGTCTGATTATAATGTGAGAGCGAGCAGCCACATATCCATGTGTCTGATTATAATGTAAAATGACAGCCACATATCCATGTGTCTGATTATAATGTGAGAGCGGCAACCACATATCCATGTGTCTTATTATGACAACAAGGAAGCTGACAGCCACATATCCATGTGTCTGATTATAATGTGGAGGCGGCAACCACATATGCATGTGTCTGATTATATTATGGACGGCAACCACATATCCATGTGTCTGATTATAATGTGAGAGCGGCAACCACATATCCATGTGTGTCTTATTATAATGTGAGAGCGGCAACCCACATATCCATGTGTCTGATTATAATGTGAGAGCGGCAACCACATATCCATGTGTGATTATAATGTGAGAGCGGCAACCACATATCCATGTGTCCTGATTATAATGTGAGAAGCGGCTTAGCCACATATCCATGTGTCTGATTATAATGTGAGAGCGGCAACCACATGTCATCTTGTCTGAGATTATAATGTGAGAGCGGCAACCACATATCCATGTGTCTGATTATAATGTGAGCGGCAACCACATATCCATGTTATACAGTTATATTAATAAAGACGGCAACACATATCCATGTGTCTGATTATAATGTGAGAGCGGCAACCACATATCCATGTGTCTGATTATAATGTGGACGGCAACCCACATATCCATGTGTCTGATTATAATGTGAGAGCGGCAACCACATCCATGTGTCTGATTATAATGTGAGAGAGCGGCAACCACATATCCATGTGTCTGATTATAATGTGAGAAGCGGCAACCACATATCCATGTGTCTGATTATAATGTATGAGAGCGGCAACCACATATCCTTTGTGTCTGATTATAATGTGAGAGCGGCAACCACATATCCATGTGTCTGATTATAATGTGAGAGCGGCAACCACATATCCATGTGTCTGATTATAATGTGAGAGCGGCAACCACATATCCATGTGTCTGATTATAATGTGAGAGCGGCAACCACATATCCATGTGTCTGATTATAATGTGAAGCGGCAACCACACATCTCATGTGTCTGATTATAATGTGAGAGCGGCAACCACATATCCATGTGTCTGATTATAATGTGAGAGCGGCAACCATATCCATGTGTCTGATTATAATGTGAGAGCGGCAACCACATATCCATGTGTCTGATTATAATGTGAAGCGGCAACCACATATCCATGTGTCTGATTATAATGTGAGAGCGGCAACCACATATCCATGTGTCTGATTATAATGTGAAGGCAGCAACCACATATCCATGTGTCTGATTATAATGTGAGAGCGGCAACCACATATCCATGTGTCTCATAATTGTAATGTGAGAGCGGCAACCACATATCCATGTGTCTGATTATAATGTGAGACGGCAACCACATATCCATGTGTCTGATTATAATGTGAGAGCGGCAACCACATATGCATGTGTCTGATTATAATGTGAAAGCGGCAACCACATATCCATGTGTCTGATTATAATGTAGGGAAAATGGCAACCACACTTATCCATGTGTCTGATTATAATGTGAGAGCGGCAACCACATATCCATGTGTCTGATTATATAATGTGAGAGCGGCAACCACATATCCATGTGTCTGATTATAATGTGAGCGGCAACCACATATCCATGTGTCTGATTATAATGTGAAGCGGCAACCACATATCCATGTGTCTGATTATAGTATGAGGGCGGCAACCACATATCCATGTGTCTGATTATATTAATGTGAGGCTGGCAACCACATATCCATGTGTCTGATTATAATGTGAGAGCGGCAACCACATATCCATGTGTCTGATTATAATGTGAGAGCGACTGACACATATCCATGTGTCTGATTATAATGTGAAGACGCTGTTACCTCCATGTGTCTGATTATAATGTGAGAGCGGCAACCACATATCCATGTGTCTGATTATAATGTGAACGGCAACCACATATCCATGTGTCTGATTATAATGTGAGAGCGGCAACCACATATCCTTGTGTCTGATTATAATGTGAGAGGCGGCAACCACATATCCATGTGTCTGATTACTGTGTGACGACATGCATGTCCATGTGTCTGATTATAATGTGAGGACGGCAACCACATGTCATGTGTCTGATTATAATGTGAGAAGCGGCAACCACATATCCATGTGTCTGATTATAATGTGAGAGCGGCAACCACATATCCATGTGTCAATTATAATGTAGACGGCAACCCGCATGTCCATGTGTTCTGATTATAATGTGAGAGCGGCAACCACATATCCATGTGTCTGATTATAATGTGAGAGCGGCAACCACATATCCATGTGTCTGATTATATTGTGAGAGCGGCAACCACATATCCATGTGTCTGATTATAATGTGAGGCGGCAACCACATATCCATGTGTCTGATTATAATGTGAGAGCGGCAACCACATATCCATGTGTCTGATTATAATGTGAGAAGCGGCGCCACATATCCATGTGTCTTATTATAATGTGAGAGCGGCAACCACATATCCATGTGTCTTATTATAATGTGAGACGGCAACCCACATATCCATGTGTCTGATTATAATGTGAGAGCGGCAACCACATATCCATGTGTCTGATTATAATGTGAGGACGACAACCACATATCCATGTGTCTGATTATAATGTGAAATGACAACTAC
>JBBBDQ010018596.1:0-11515 GCA_037127315.1 Ascarosepion bandense | reverse complement strand
AGATATGTATCTGGCAACACAGTAACTTTTTTATATGTCTGAATGTAAGACACCCAATTGTAGGTACATTTCTATATGTTCCCATCAATTCTTACATTCAGACATATAAAAAAAGCCAAACTCGTGTTGCCAGATACATATCTATATATATGTGTGTGTGTGTGTGTGTGTGTGTGTGTGTGTGTGTGTGTGGTTACACGAGTTTGGCTTTTTTTATATGTCTGAATGTAAGACACCCAATTGTAGGTACATTTCTCTATATGTTCCCATCAATTCTTACATTCAGACATATAAAAAAGCCAAACTCATGGTTGCCAAATATTTATATATATATATATATGTGTGTGTGTGTGTGTGTGTGTGTGTGTGTGTGGTTACACGAGTTTGGCTTTTTTTATATGTCTGAATGTAAGACACCCAATTGTAGGTACATTTCTCTATATGTTCCCATCAATTCTTACATTCAGACATATAAAGCCAAATACGTGTTGTAGATACTTATATATATATATATATATGTGTGTGTGTGTGTGTGTGTGTGTGTGTGTGTGTGTGTGGTTACACGAGTTTGGCTTTTTTTATATGTCTGAATGTAAGACACCCAATTGTAGGTACATTTCTCTATATGTTCCCATCAATTCTTACATTCAGACATATAAAAAAGCCAAACTCATGTTGTGCCAGATACTTATATATATATATATATATATGTGTGTGTGTGTGTGTGTGTGTGTGTGTGTGTGTGTGTGGTTACACGAGTTTGGCTTTTTTTATATGTCTGAATGTAAGACACCCAATTGTAGGTACATTTCTCTATATGTTCCCATCATTCTTACATTCAGACATATAAATAAATATGTTGCCAAATACTTATATATATATATATATGTGTGTGTGTGTGTGTGTGTGTGTGTGTGTGTGTGTGGTTACACGAGTTTGGCTTTTTTTATATGTCTGAATGTAAGACACCCAATTGTAGGTACATTTCTCTATATGTTCCCATCAATTCTTACATTCAGACATATAAAAGCCAAATGTGTTGCCAGATACATATCTATATATGTGTGTGTGTGTGTGTGTGTGTGTGTGTGTGTGTGTGGTTACACGAGTTTGGCTTTTTTTATATGTCTGAATGTAAGACACCCAATTGTAGGTACATTTCTCTTTATGTTCCCATCAATTCTTACATTCAGACATATAAAAGCCAAATGTGTTCGCCAGATACATATATATATATATATGTGTGTGTGTGTGTGTGTGTGTGTGTGTGTGGTTACACGAGTTTGGCTTTTTTTATATGTCTGAATGTAAGACACCCAATTGTAGGTACATTTCTCTATATGTTCCCATCAATTCTTACATTCAGACATATAAAAAAGCCAAACCATCATGTTGTTGCCAGATACTTATATATATATATATATGTGTGTGTGTGTGTGTGTGTGTGTGTGTGTGTGTGTAGTTACACAGTTTGGCTTTTTTTATATGTCTGAATGTAAGACACCCAATTGTAGGTACATTTCTCTATATGTTCCCATCAATTCTTACATTCAGACATATAAAAAGCCAAATGTGTTTGCCAGATACATATATATATATATATGTGTGTGTGTGTGTGTGTGTGTGTGTGTGTGGTTACACGAGTTTGGCTTTTTTATATGTCTGAATGTAAGACACCCAATTGTAGGTACATTTCTCTATATGTTCCCATCAATTCTTACATTCAGACATATAAAAAAGCCAGAAATAAATGTTGCCAGATACTTATATATATATATATATGTGTGTGTGTGTGTGTGTGTGTGTGTGTGTGTGTGGTTACACGAGTTTGGCTTTTTTTATATGTCTGAATGTAAGACACCCAATTGTAGGTACATTTCTCTATATGTTCCCATCAATTCTTACATTCAGACATATAAGCCAAATACTTGTTTACAGATACATATATATATATATATGTGTGTGTGTGTGTGTGTGTGTGTGTGTGTGGTTACACGAGTTTGGCTTTTTTTATATGTCTGAATGTAAGACACCCAATTGTAGGTACATTTCTCTATATGTTCCCATAAATTCTTACATTCAGACATATAAAAGCCAAATGTGTTGCCAGATACATATATATATATATATGTGTGTGTGTGTGTGTGTGTGTGTGTGTGTGTGTGGTTACACACGAGTTTGGCTTTTTATATGTGAATGTAAGACACCCAATTGTAGGTACATTTCTCTATATGTTCCCATCAATTCTTACATTCAGACATATAAAAAAGCCAAACTCTATATATATATATGTGTGTGTGTGTGTGTGTGTGTATGTGTGTGGTTACACGAGTTTGGCTTTTTTTATATGTCTGAATGTAAGACACCCAATTGTAGGTACATTTCTCTATATGTTCCCATAAATTCTTACATTCAGACATATAAAAGCCAAGCTCATGTTGCCAGATACATATATATATATATATGTGTGTGTGTGTGTGTGTGTGTGTGTGTGTGTGGTTACACGAGTTTGGCTTTTTTTATATGTCTGAATGTAAGACACCCAATTGTAGGTACATTTCTCCTATGTTCCCATCAATTCTTACATTCAGACATATAAAAGCCAAACTCATATATATATATATATATGTGTGTGTGTGTGTGTGTGTGTGTGTGTGTGTGGTTACACGAGTTTGGCTTTTTTTATATGTCTGAATGTAGACACCCAATTGTAGGTACATTTCTCTATATGTTCCATCAATTCTTACATTCAGACATATAAAAAGCCAAATGTGTTGCCAGATACATATATATATATATATGTGTGTGTGTGTGTGTGTGTGTGTGTGTGTGTGTGGTTACACGAAGTTTGGCTTTTTTTATATGTCTGAATGTAAGACACCCAATTGTAGGTACATTTCTCTATATGTTCCCATCCCAATTCTTACATTCAGACATATAAGCCAAATGTGTTATAGATACTTATATATATATATATATGTGTGTGTGTGTGTGTGTGTGTGTGTGTGTGTGGTTACACGAGTTTGGCTTTTTTTATATGTCTGAATGTAAGACACCCAATTGTAGGTACATTTCTCTATATGTTCCCATCAATTCTTACATTCAGACATATAAAGAAAGCAAAATAAGATATATAGATACTTATATATATATATATATGTGTGTCTGTGTGTGTGTGTGTGTGTGTGTGTGGTTACACGAGTTTTGGCTTTTTTTATATGTCTGAATGTAGGGCTTCCCAATTGTAGGTACATTTCTCTATATGTTCCCATCAATTCTTACATTCAGACATATAAAAGCCAAACTCGTGTTGCCAGATACATATATATATATATATATGTGTGTGTGTGTGTGTGTGTGTGTGTGTGTGTGGTTACACGAGTTTGGCTTTTTTTATATGTCTGAATGTGGTACCCAATTGTAGGTACATTTCTCTATATGTTCCCATCAATTCTTACATTCAGACATATAAAAGCCAAATATGTGTTGCCAGATACTTATATATATATATATATGTGTGTGTGTGTGTGTGTGTGTGTGTGTGTGTGTGGTTACACGAGTTTGGCTTTTTTTATATGTCTGAATGTAAGACACCCAATTGTGCAGAGTTGTTTCTCTATATGTTCCCATCAATTCTTACATTCAGACATATAAGCCAAACTCGTGTTGCCAGATACTTATATATATATATATATATGTGTGTCTGTGTGTGTGTGTGTGTGTGTGTGTGGTTACACGAGTTTGGCTTTTTTTATATGTCTGAATGTAAGACACCCAATTGTAGGTGCATTTCTCTATATGTTCCCATCAATTCTTACATTCAGACATATAAGCCAAATAAAAACATATATATATATATATGTGTGTGTGTGTGTGTGTGTGTGTGTGTGTGTGGTTACACGAGTTTGGCTTTTTTTATATGTCTGAATGTAAGACACCCAATTGTAGGTACATTTCTCTATATGTTCCCATCAATTCTTGTTCAGACATATAAAGCCAAATAAGTGTTGCCAGGTATATATATATATATATGTGTGTGTGTGTGTGTGTGTGTGTGTGTGTGTGGTTACACGAGTTTGGCTTTTTTTGTATGTCTGAATGTAAGACACCCAATTGTAGGTACATTTCTCTATATGTTCCCATCAATTCTTACATTCAGACATATAAAAAAAGCCAAACTCGTGTTATATATATATATATATGTGTGTGTGTGTGTCTGTGTGTGTGTGTGTGTGTGTGGTTACACGAGTTTGGCTTTTTTTATGTCTGAATGTAAGACACCCAATTGTAGGTACATTTCTCTATATGTTCCCATCAATTCTTACATTCAGACATATAAAAGCCAATGTTGTAGATACTTATATATATATATATATATATGTGTGTGTGTGTGTGTGTGTGTGTGTGTGTGGTTACACGAGTTTGGCTTTTTTTATATGTCTGAATGTAAGACACCCAATTGTAGGTACATTTCTCTATATGTTCCCATCAATTCTTACATTCAGACATATAAGCAAACTCGTGTTGCCAGGTCTGTGTGTGTGTGTGTGTGTGTGTGTGTGTGTGTGTGTGTGTGTGTGTGTGTGTGGTTACACGAGTTTGGCTTTTTTATATGTCTGAATGTAAGACACCCAATTGTAGGTACATTTCTCTATATGTTCCCATCAATTCTTACATTCAGACATATAAAGCCAAACTCGTGTTTTCAAGATATATATATATATATATATGTGTGTGTGTGTGTGTGTGTGGTTACACGAGTTTGGCTTTTTTTATATGTCTGAATGTAAGACACCCAATTGTAGGTACATTTCTCTATATGTTCCCATCAATTCTTACATTCAGACATATAAAAAAGCCAAACTTCGTGTTGCCAGATACATATATATATATATATGTGTGTGTGTGTGTGTGTGTGTGTGTGTGTGTGTAGTTACACGAGTTTGGCTTTTTTTATATGTCTGAATGTAAGACACCCAATTGTAGGTACATTTCTCTATATGTTCCCATCAATTCTTACATTCAGACATATAAAAGCAATACATATATATATATATATGTGTGTGTGTGTGTGTGTGTGTGTGTGTGTGTGTGGTTACACGAGTTTGGCTTTTTTTATATGTCTGAATGTAAGACACCCAATTGTAGGTACATTTCTCTATATGTTCCCATCAATTCTTACATTCAGACATATAAAAATACTCGTGTTGCCAGATACATATATATATATATATGTGTGTGTGTGTGTGTGTGTGTGTGTGTGTGGTTACACGAGTTTGGCTTTTTTTATATGTCTGAATGTAAGACACCCAATTGTAGGTACATTTCTCTATATGTTCCCATCAATTCTTACATTCAGACATGAAAAAGCCAAACTCATGGGGTACCAGATACATACATATATATATATGTGTGTGTGTGTGTGTGTGTGTGTGTGTGTGTGGTTACACGAGTTTGGCTTTTTATATGTCTGAATGTAAGACACCCAGTGTAGGTACATTTCTCTATATGTTCCCATCAATTCTTACATTCAGACATAAAAAGCCAAACTCGTGTTGCCAGATACATACATATATATATATGTGTGTGTGTGTGTGTGTGTGTGTGTGTGTGTGGTTACACGAGTTTGGCTTTTTTTATATGTCTGAATGTAAGACACCCAATTGTAGGTACATTTCTCTATATGTTCCCATCAATTCTTGTACATTCAGACATATAAAGCCAAACTGTGTTGCCAGATACTTATATATATATATATATGTGTGTGTGTGTGTGTGTGTGTGTGTGTGTGTGCATTTGATTTACACGAGTTTGGCTTTTTTTATATGTCTGAATGTAAGACATACCCAATTGTAGGTACATTTCTCTATATGTTCCCATCAATTCTTACATTCAGACATATAAAAGCCAAACTTCATGTTGCCAGATACTTATATATATATATATATATGTGTGTGTGTGTGTGTGTGTGTGTGTGTGTGTGTGTGGTTACACGAGTTTGGCTTTTTATATGTCTGAATGTAAGACACCCAATTGTAGGTACATTTCTCTATATGTTCCCATCAATTCTTACATTCAGACATATAAAAAAGCCAAACTCACATGTTATAGTACTTATATATATATATATATATGTGTGTGTGTGTGTGTGTGTGTGTGTGTGTGTGTGGTTACACGAGTTTGGCTTTTTTTTTATATGTCTGAATGTAAGACACCCAATTGTAGGTACATTTCTCTATATGTTCCCATCAATTCTTACATTCAGACATACCAAACTCTGTTTATAGTACATATATATATATATATGTGTGTGTGTGTGTGTGTGTGTGTGTGTGTGTGTGTGTGGTTACACGAGTTTGGCTTTTTTTATATGTCTGAATGTAAGACACCCAATTGTAGGTACATTTCTCTATATGTTCCATCAATTCTTACATTCAGACATATAAAAGCCAAATGTGTTGCCAGATACTTATATATATATATATATATGTGTGTGTGTGTGTGTGTGTGTGTGTGTGTGTGTGTGTGGTTACACGAGTTTGGCTTTTTTTATGTCTGAATGTAAGACACCCAATTGTAGGTACATTTCTCTATATGTTCCCCATCAATTCTTACATTCAGACATGTAAATAAATAAATATTTATATACATATATATATATATGTGTGTGTGTGTGTGTGTGTGTGTGTGTGTGGTTACACGAGTTTGGCTTTTTTATATGTCTGAATGTAAGACACCCAATTGTAGGTACGTTTTCCTATATATGTTCCCACTCAATTCTTACATTCAGACATATAAAAAAGCCAAACTCGTGTTACCAGATACATATCTATATATATGTGTGTGTGTGTGTGTGTGTGTGTGTGTGTGTGTGTGGTTACACGAGTTTGGCTTTTTTATATGTCTGAATGTAAGACACCCAATTGTAGGTACATTTCTCTATATGTTCCCATCAATTCTTACATTCAGACATATAAAAAGCGAAACTCGTGTTGTAGATACTTATATATATATATATATGTGTGTGTGTGTGTGTGTGTGTGTGTGTGGTTACAAGTTTGACTTTTTTATATGTCTGAATGTAAGACACCCAATTGTAGGTACATTTCTCTATATGTTCCCATCAATTCTTACATTCAGACATATAAAGCCAAACTCGTGTTTATATATATATATATATGTGTGTGTGTGTGTGTGTGTGTGTGTGTGTGTGGTTACACGAGTTTGGCTTTTTTTATATGTCTGAATGTAAGACACCCAATTGTAGGTACATTTCTCTATATGTTCCCATCAATTCTTACATTCAGACATATAAAAAAACCAAACTCGTGTTGCCAATACATATCTATATATATGTGTGTGTGTGTGTGTGTGTGTGTGTGTGTGTGTGTGTGTGGTTACACGAGTTTGGCTTTTTTTTATATGTCTGAATGTAAGACACCCAATTGTAGGTACATTTCTCTATATGTTCCCATCAATTCTTACATTCAGACATATAAAAAGCCAAACTCGTGTTGCCAGATACATATATATATATATATATGTGTGTGTGTGTGTGTGTGTGTGTGTGTGTGTGTGGTTGTGAGTTTGGCCTTTTTTATATGTCTGAATGTAAGACACCCAATTGTAGGTACATTTCTCTATATGTTCCCATCAATTCTTACATTCAGACATATAAAAAGCCAACTGTGTTGTAGATACTTATATATATATATGTGTGTGTGTGTGTGTGTGTGTGTGTGTGTGTGTGTGTGTGGTTACACGAGTTTGGCTTTTTTTATATGTCTGAATGTAAGACACCCAGGTGTAGGTACATTTCTCTATGTGTTCCCATCAATTCTTACATTCAGACATATAAAAGCAAAACTCGTGTTAGATACATATATATATATATATGTGTGTGTGTGTGTGTGTGTGTGTGTGTGTGTGTGTGGTTACACGAGTTTGGCTTTTTTTATATGTCTGAATGTAAGACACCCAATTGTAGGTACATTTCTCTATATGTTCCCATCAATTTCTTACATTCAGACATATAAAAAGCCAAACTCGTGTTGCCAGATACATATATATATATATATATGTGTGTGTGTGTGTGTGTGTGTGTGTGTGTGTGGTTACACGAGTTTGGCTTTTTTTATATGTCTGAATGTAAGGCACCCAATTGTAGGTACATTTCTCTATATGTTTCCCATCAATTCTTACATTCAGACATATAAATATACATATTATAGATACATATATATATATATATGTGTGTGTGTGTGTGTGTGTGTGTGTGTGTGTGGTTACACGAGTTTGGCTTTTTTTTTATATGTCTGAATGTAAGACACCCAATTGTATTCACATTTCTCTATATGTTCCCATCAATTCTTACATTCAGACATAAAAGCTTAAAACTCGTGTTTATATATATATATATATATGTGTGTGTGTGTGTGTGTGTGTGTGTGTGTGTGGTTACACGGATTTGGCTTTTTTTATGTCTGAATGTAAGACACCCAATTGTGGGGGTACACATTTCTCTATATGTTCCCATCCAATTCTTACATTCAGACATATAAAAAACCAAACTCGTGTTTGCCAGATACATATATATATATATATGTGTGTGTGTGTGTGTGTGTGTGTGTGTGTGGTTACACGAGTTTGGCTTTTTTTATATGTCTGAATGTAAGACACCCAATTGTAGGTACATTTCTCTATATGTTCCCATCAATTCTTACATTCAGACATATAAGCAAACTCGTGTTTACTTAGATACATATATATATATATATGTGTGTGTGTGTGTGTGTGTGTGTGTGTGTGTGGTTACACGAGTTTGGCTTTTTATATGTCTGAATGTAAGACACCCAATTGTGGGTACATTTCTCTATGTATGTTCCCATCAATTCTTACATTCAGACATATAAAAGCCAAACTCGTGTTGCAGATACATATATATATATATGTGTGTGTGTGTGTGTGTGTGTGTGTGTGTGTGGTTACACGAGTTTAGCTTTTTATATGTCTGAATGTAAGACACCCAATTGTAGGTACATTTCTCTATATGTTCCCATCAATTCTTACATTCAGACATATAAAAAGCCAAACTCTGCCAGGTATATATATATATATATATGTGTGTGTGTGTGTGTGTGTGTGTGTGTGTGGTTACACGAGTTTGGCTTTTTTTTATATGTCTGAATGTAAGACACCCAATTGTAGGTACATTTCTCTATATGTTCCCATCAATTCTTACATTCAGACATATAAAAAGCCAAATAAATGTTACCAGGTATATATATATATATATATGTGTGTGTGTGTGTGTGTGTGTGTGTGTGTGGTTACACGAGTTTGGCTTTTTTATATGTCTGAATGTAAGACACCCAATTGTAGGTACATTTCTCTATATGTTCCCATCAATTCTTACATTCAGACATATAAAAAGCCAAACTCGTGTTGCCAGATACATATATATATATATATGTGTGTGTGTGTGTGTGTGTGTGTGTGTGTGTGGTTACACGAGTTTGGCTTTTTATATGTCTATGAATGTAAGACACTTACAATTGTAGGTACATTTTATCTACTTATGTTCCCATCAATTCTTACATTCAGACATATAAAAAGCCAAACTCGTGTTGTAATACATATATATATATATATGTGTGTGTGTGTGTGTGTGTGTGTGTGTGTGTGGTTACACGAGTTTGGCTTTTTTTATATGTCTGAATGTAAGACACCCAATTGTAGGTACATTTCTATATGTTCCCATAATTCTTACATTCAGACATATAAAAAAGCCAAACTCATGTTGCCAGATATATATATATATATGTGTGTGTGTGTGTGTGTGTGTGTGTGTGTGGTTACACGAGTTTGGCTTTTTTTTTTTATATGTCTGAATGTAAGACACCCAATTGTAGGTACATTTCTCTATATGTTCCCATCAATTCTTACATTCAGACATATAAAGCCAAACTCGTGTTGCCAGATTCATATATATATATATATGTGTGTGTGTGTGTGTGTGTGTGTGTGTGTGTGTGTGGTTACACGAGTTTGGCTTTTTTTATATGTCTGAATGTAAGACACCCAATTGTAGGTACACATTTCTCTATATATTCATCAATTCTTACATTCAGACATGTAAAAAAAAAATAAATATTTGTGTTACCAGATACATATATATATATATATGTGTGTGTGTGTGTGTGTGTGTGTGTGTGTGTGTGTGTGGTTACACGAGTTTGGCTTTTTTTATATGTCTGAATGTAAGACACCCAATTGTAGGTACATTTCTCTATATGTTCCCATCAATTCTTACATTCAGACATATAAAGCAAACTCGTGTTGCCAGATACATATATATATATATATGTGTGTGTGTGTGTGTGTGTGTGTGTGTGTGTGGTTACACGAGTTTGGCTTTTTTATATGTCTGAATGTAAGACACCCAATTGTAGGTACATTTCTCTATATGTTCCCATCAATTTCTACATTCAGACATATAAAAAAGCCAAAGCTCATGTTGCCATATACATATATATATATATATGTGTGTGTGTGTGTGTGTGTGTGTGTGTGTGTGGTTACACGAGTTTGGCTTTTTTTATATGTCTGAATGTAAGACACCCAATTGTGGGTACATTTCTCTATATGTTCCCATCAATTCTTACATTCAAACATATAAGCAAGCATGTTGTAGATACATATATATATATATATGTGTGTGTGTGTGTGTGTGTGTGTGTGTGTGGTTGCGAGTTTACAGCTTTTATATGTCTGAATGTAAGACACCCAATTGTAGGTACATTTTTCTCTATATGTTCCCATCAATTCTTACATTCAGACATATAAAAAAGCCAAACTCGTGTTGCCAGATACATATATATATATATATGTGTGTGTGTGTGTGTGTGTGTGTGTGTGTGTGGTTACACGAGTTTGGCTTTTTTTATATGTCTGAATGTAAGACACCCAATTGTAGGTACATTTCTCTATATGTTCCCATCAATTCTTACATTCAGACATATAAAAAGCCAAACTCATGGTGCAGATACTTATATATATATATATGTGTGTGTGTGTGTGTGTGTGTGTGGTTACACGAGTTTGGCTTTTATGTCTGAATGTAAGACACCCAATTGTAGGTACATTTCTCTATATGTTCCCATCAATTCTTACATTTGAACATATAAAAATAACTCGTGTTGCCAGATAGTTATATATATATATATGTGTGTGTGTGTGTGTGTGGTTACACGAGTTTGGCTTTTTTATATGTACAGATGAATGCATTTCTCTATATGTTTCCCATCAATTCTTACATTCAGACATATAAAAAGCCAAACTCATGTGCCAGATACATATATATATATATATGTGTGTGTGTGTGTGTGTGTGTGTGTGTGTGTGGTTACACGAGTTTGGCTTTTTTTATATGTCTGAATGTAAGACACCCAATTGTGAGGTACATTTCTATATGTTCCCATCAATTCTTACATTCAGACATATAAAAGCCAAACTG
>JBBBDQ010018588.1:7500-10409 GCA_037127315.1 Ascarosepion bandense | reverse complement strand
AGAGATAGATAGATATGAACAGACTGAGATAGATAGATAGATAGATAGATATGAATGACTCGAGACAGATAGATAGATAGATAGATATGAACAGACTGAGATAGATAGATAGATATATATATATGAACAGACTGAGATAGATAGATAGATAGATAGATATGAACAGACTGATAGATAGATAGATAGATATGAACAGACTGAGATAGATAGATAGATAGATAGATATGAACAGACTGAGATAGATAGATAGATAGATAGATAGAAACAGACTGAGATAGATAGATAGATAGATAGATATGAACAGACTGAGATAGATAGATAGATAGATATGAACAGACTGAGATAGATAGATAGATAGATATGAACAGACTGAGATAGATAGATAGATAGATATGAACAGACAGATAGATAGATAGATAGATATGAACAGACTGAGATAGATAGATAGATAGATAAGTGAACAGACTGAGATAGATAGATAGATAGATATGAACAGACTGAGATAGATAGATAGATAGATATGAACAGACTGAGATAGATAGATAGATAGATAGATATGAACAGACTGAGATAGATAGATAGATAGATAGATATGAACAGACTGAGATAGATAGATAGATAGATAGATATGAACAGACTGAGACAGATAGATAGATAGATATGAACAGACTGAGATAGATAGATAGATAGATATGAACAGACTGAGATAGATAGATAGATAGATAGATATGAACAGACTGAGATAGATAGATAGATAGATAGATAGATATGAACAGACTGAGATAGATAGATAGATAGATAGATATGAACAGACTGAGATAGATAGATAGATAGATAGATAAGGAACAGACTAAGAAAGATAGATAGATAGATATGAACAGACTGAGATAGATAGATAGATAGATATGAATTAACAGACTGAGATAGATAGATAGATAGATATGAACAGACTGAGATAGATAGATAGATAGATAGATAGATAGATAGATATGAACAGACTGAGATAGATAGATAGATAGATATGCACAGACTGAGATAGATAGATAGATAGATATGAACAGACTGAGATAGATAGATATGAACAGACTGAGATAGATAGATAGATAGATAGATATGAACAGACTGAGATAGATAGATAGATAGATATGAACAGACTGAGATAGATAGATAGATAGATAGATAGATAGATATGGACAGATCAGAGATAGATAGATATGAACAGACTGAGATAGATAGATAAGGAACAGACTGAGATAGATAGATATGAACAGACTGAGATAGATAGATATGAACAGACTGAGATAGATAGATATGAACAGACTGAGATAGATAGATATGAACAGACTGAGATAGATAGATATGAACAGACGGAGATAGATAGATATGAACAGACTGAGATAGATAGATATGAACAGACTGAGATAGATAGATAAGGAACAGACTGAGATAGATAGATATGAACAGACTGAGATAGATAGATATGAACAGACTGAGATAGATAGATATGAACAGACTGAGATAGATAGATATGAACAGACTGAGATAGATAGATATGAACAGACTGAGATAGATAGATATGAACAGACTGAGATAGATAGATATGAACAGACTGAGATAGATAGATATGAACAGACTGAGATAGATAGATAGATAGATAGATATGAACAGACTGAGATAGATAGATAGATAGATATGAACAGACTGAGATAGATAGATAGATAGATAGATATGAACAGACTGAGATAGATAGATATGAACAGACTGAGATGGATAGATAGATAGATAGATAGATAGATATGAACAGACTGAGATAGATAGATAGATAGATATGAACAGACTGAGATAGATAGATAGATAGATATGAACAGACTGAGATAGATAGATAGATAGATATGAACAGACTGAGATAGATAGATAGATAGATATGAACAGACTGAGATAGATAGATAGATAGATATGAACAGACTGAGATAGATAGATAGATAGATATGAACAGACTGAGATAGATAGATAGATAGATATGAACAGACTGAGATAGATAGATATGAACAGACTGATAGATAGATATGAACAGACTGAGATAGATAGATATGAACAGACTGAGATAGATAGATATGAACAGACTGAGATAGATAGGATGAAACAGACTGAGAGATAGATATGAACAGACTGGAGATAGATAGATATGAACAGACTGAGATAGATAGATATGAACAGACTGAGATAGATAGATATGAACAGACTGAGATAGATAGATATGAACAGACTGAGATAGATAGATATGAACAGACTGATAGATAGATAGATAAGGAACAGACTGAGATAGATAGATATGAACAGACTGAGATAGATAGATATGAACAGACTGAGATAGATAGATATGAACAGACTGAGATAGATAGATATGAACAGACTGAGATAGATAGATAAGAACAGACTGAGATAGATAGATAGATAGATAGATATGAACAGACTGAGATAGATAGATAGATAGATATATGAACAGACTGAGATAGATAGATAGATAGATAGATATGAACAGACTGAGATAGATAGATATGAACAGACTGAGATGGATAGATAGATAGATAGATAGATAGATATGAACAGACTGAGATAGATAGATAGATAGATATGAACAGACTGAGATAGATAGATAGATAGATATGAACAGACTGAGATAGATAGATAGATAGATATGAACAGACAGATAGATAGATAGATAGATATGAACAGACTGAGATAGATAGATAGATAGATATGAACAGACTGAGACAGATAGATAGAGAGAACAGACCGAGATAGATAGATAGATAGAGAAACACTGATAGATAGATAGATAGATATGAACAGACTGAGATAGATAGATAGATAGATAGATAGATAGATAGATAGATAGATAGATAGAT
>JBBBDQ010018588.1:0-2500 GCA_037127315.1 Ascarosepion bandense | reverse complement strand
AACAGACTGAGATAGATAGATAGATGGACAGACTGAGATAGATAGATAGAAACAGACGGATAGATAGAGATGGAAACAGACTGAGATAGATAGATATGAATGAATGATAGATAGATAGAGAACAGACGGAGATAGATAGATAGAAACAGACTGAGATAGATAGATATGAACAGACTGAGATAGATAGATAAGACAGACTGTGAGATAGATAGATATGAACAGACTGAGATGGAGACAGGATATGAACAGACTGAGATAGATAGAGGAACAGACTGAGATAGATAGATAGTTCGTGACTGGAGATAGATAGATATGAATGAATGAGATAGATAGATGGACAGACGAAAGAGAGATTAGATAAGTGAACACCAGGAGATGGATAGATAGATAGATAGATATGAACAGATTCGAGATAGATAGATAGATAGATAGATATGAACAGACTGAGATAGATAGATAGATAGATAGATACACAGACTGAGATAGATAGACAGAGAGAGTGAGATACACAGACGGAGATAGATATATAGATAGATAGATACAGAACAGACCGAGACAGATAGATAGATAGATAGATATGAACAGACTGAGATAGATAGATAGATAGATAGATATGAATGACTGAGATAGATAGATAGATAGATAGATAGAACAGACGATAGATAGATAGATAGATAGATATGAACAGACTGATAGATAGATAGATAGATAGATATGAACAGACTGAGATAGATAGATAGATAGATAGATAGAACAGACTGATAGATAGATAGATAGATAGATAGAAGGAACAGACTAGATAGATAGATAGATAGATAGATGGACAGACTGAGATAGATAGATAGATAGATAGAACAGACTGAGATTGATAGATAGATAGATATGAACAGACTGAGATAGATAGATAGATAGATATGAACAGACTGAGATAGATAGATATGAACAGACTGAGATAGATAGATATGAACAGACTGATAGATAGATAGAACAGATTCGAGATAGATAGATATGAACAGACTGAGATAGATAGATATGAACAGACTGAGATAGATAGATACGTGAACAGACTGAGATAGATAGATACATGGATGGACAGACTGAGATAGATAGATAGAAACAGATTGAGATAGATAGATATGAACAGACTGAGATAGATAGATATGAACAGACTGAGATAGATAGATAGGAACAGATCGAGATAGATAGATAGAACAGACTGAGATAGATAGATACACAGACTGAGATAGATGGAGGAACAGACTGGAGATAGATAGATAGAACAGACTGATAGATAGATACAGCGACTCACATAGATAGATATGAACAGACTGAGACAGACAGACAAGGAACAGACTGACATAGATAGATATGAACAGACGGAGAGAGATGGACAGGAACAGACTGAGATAGATAGATATGAACAGACTGAGATAGATAGATATGAACAGACTGACATAGATAGATAGATAGATAGATATGAACAGACTGATAGATAGATAGATAGATAGATGAATGAATGAGATAGATAGATAGATAGATGAGTGAATGAATGGAGATAGATAGATAGATAGATAGAGAACAGACAGATAGATAGATAGATAGATAGATATGAACAGACTGAGATAGATAGATAGATAGATAGATAGAACAGACTGAGATAGATAGATAGATAGATATGAACAGACTGAGATAGATAGATAGATAGATATGAACAGACTGAGATAGATAGATAGATGAACAGACTGAGATAGATAGAATAGATAGATATAGACAGACTGAGATAGATAGATAGATAGATAGATATGAACAGACTGAGATAGATAGATAGATAGATAGATATGAACAGACTGAGATAGATAGATAGATAGATGAACAGACTGAGATAGAATAGACTAGATAGATATAGACAGACTGAGATAGAGATAGATAGATATGAACAGACTGAGATAGATAGATAGATAGATAGATAGAACAGACTGAGATAGATAGATAGATAGATAGATATATATATATAGAATAGATAGATAGATAGATAGACAGACTGAGATAGATAGATAGATAGATAGATAGAACAGACTGAGATAGATAGATAGATAGATAGATAGAACAGACTGAGATAGATAGATAGATAGATATGAACAGACTGAGATAGATAGATAGATAGATATAGACAGACTGAGATAGAATAGATAGATAGATATGAACAGACTGAGATAGATAGATAGATAGATATGAACAGACTGAGATAGATAGATAGATAGATATGAACAGACTGAGATAGATAGATAGATAGATATGAACAGACTGAGATAGATAGATAGATAGATAATAGAACAGACTGAGATAGATAGATAGATAGATATATATATATATAGAATAGATAGGTAGGTATGAACAGACTGAGATAGATAGATAGATAGATATGAACAGACACAGAGATAGATAGATAAGATAGATAGACAGACTGAGATAGATAGAATAGATAGATAGACAGACAGAT